>WKFP01006776.1:729-105787 GCA_011057875.1 Pterocles orientalis
GAGAGGGAGGATGCCAAAACTCAGAGAACGGAGATAAACGAGTGTCCCGGGCCGAGAGCTAACGGCGACCGGGGGGGGAGGGGTGGGGAAGGCCTTGGGAGAGCGAACGCAGGCTCCCCAAAGCAAGATGAATCCGGAAGTGAAAAGACAGCTCTCCTCGAAGAGTCCTCTCCTAAATACTGGGTATGACGTGCATGGGATGGAATAATTGGTCAGTCTGCTTCTCAATCTTGACTTAAAAGCGAATCCCAAGCTAGAAGCTGGGCTCTCTCTCTGCCTATTGAGAGGAGAGAGGCTGAATGTATCTCGTCCTTGAGAACAAATAGCAACATCCTAGCAATAACTAAAAAGTTCTTCCCTGTTCTTCTCTTATCAATTCTCTCCTGAGCAGGAATCCAAAACATAGCTTTTTGCTATTTGCTAGCTATTTATGAAGAGAAGGGAAAAGGGAAAAAAAAATTAACTCTGCTCTGCTTAACCCACAACATTGTGTCAGAATTATGGAATGTTTAAAGGAAAATAAAAATGTGAAATATGCAGGGAAAATTTAATGCATAGAAATTATAGCTATGTAAATAGTTAGGGAAAGAAGTTGGCTAGAAGTGATTTTTCTTCAAAGTCACTGAACTAATTACAGATAGGCTGCTGAAATTATGATGCAATCGTTGAAGAGTCCGGTGCCTAAGACCTAGTTAGAATAAATTTACCAGCAGGAAAATCATTAGTATGCCTGGGTACTAGCACGGTGTGTGCTGTCTAAGATTCTGCTCTGTTATTTATCACTACCAGATCTAGAGCTGAGTGAGGAAAGGGGTAAGGAAAAAAAAAAAAATGAACACCAAAACCAGACCCAACTTCTTTGTTTACAGCTGGTTTTAGGACCAAAAATATCCATAACGTAGAGTTAAGCGAAAACTGCTGCTATTTCTGTTCCGGTCTGTATATTCTGAATTTTAGATTTGGCTGCTGAACCAAAATACTGATTGTTCTTCTGAGAAATGTAAAGCTGGTACTTGATTAAAGGTACTGCAATACTTTGGCTTATTCAAATCACTTCTTAATTTTGTTTCTGCTGTTCAGTGTTCATGGTGTTGTTGATATAATTATACTTCTTTGGTTCAATATTTTATGACAGATCATTCAAGATTTCTGAAAAATTCTTATTCTAAGTTTAACTTCTTTACATATGTGACCTTTGATAGTAGATTACCATTATGTCTGAATAATTTTGTTATGACAATCAGAATAAGACAGTTTTGGGAACCCTGAGAAGAGCTACATGAAAATACTGGGGAAAGAGAAGAGCTGTGATCTGGAGCAACTTTGGCACAGTATGTTCTATTTCAGTCCTAGCAAGTACGCGAGTTGTCATTTGCTTCCTTGAATGCTGGAACCTCCTGTCACAGATGTGTCTGTCCACATTGCATCTGACAGCCCTTGTGGAGCAATACTGAAATAATGGCTCTGCAACACGTATTTTTAGGAAACTGCTCTGAAACATTATTTGTTTGTGTGTGAAATTTGGATAGCTAGTGATTTTGTTAAAAGCAGCTCTATTTTTTAAGTGATAAGGTTTTTTGTAGTTGATGTTGATACTGGGTAACATGACGTGACCTTTCCCTGTTGTAAGCAGGCTTCAGTTCTTCATTTTGTGTTGTTTCCCTCTTCCATGTTACATGGTTAAACCTGCATAATAAGAAAACAGTCTGAAGCCTTGGGTCCTTTATGCCTTTTCTGGAAAGCTCTCTTCAATTAATGTGAATTGAGTGGTGCTGTCAAAGAGGATGAGGCTCAGTGTTGGTTTTTTTTCTTTAAATTGAATGTCCTTGAGATGTATTACAGTTGAAATGCTGTTAGGTTTCATCCCGAAATAAAAGTTTGTCCTCGAAACTAATAACGATTTGTACTAATGACTGGAATCTTTTCATAGGAAATGAGAGAGGAACAAGAAACTATATTAGCAGATCGTAAGATGATTGAGAGAGAGACATTTATTACCTATTCAGCAGGGTATTTCACAAAGAAAGAAGTACAATTGTACAAAAAATTGATGAGAATTTGTCTTGGGACACTGTGCCTGTCTCTGGTTGCTCAAGATCAAGCAACGTGAATTCAAAGAAAATTGAGTGTAAAGTGCTATTCCTTGGAGGTTAAGAGGGAATACACAACAGGGAGGATTGGGGGAATGGGAAATGTGAGAGGGAGGGACACTTCAGGTATTGGTACATCACCAAAGTGTAAATTGTGTTGTGCATCTTAATGAAAACTAAAAGTGGGAACCTTCAGTAAAAAAAATACTGTCACATGAGAGCCATGCATGTAATTTGAATATTATAAGTATGGAAATGGATTTCCTAGATGTAAAAACTTCAGCCAGAATTCATTATTATTATTATTATTTTCACATGAAATTTTGTGCTCATGAACCTGTGAAGTGACTTCAGCTTTTGCAGATGGTTTTTATACTGTTATATATTTACTTAATGTTTTGAGTAAGTAGCCTTTAACCTATTCATTTGATCATGAGCTGTTTGATTTGCTCAGTTGCCATTCATTATTTTACAGTATGTAATTGGTTACTTAAGTTAGATGCTGTGGCCTCTTCTACTTGATTGAAAACTTGGATATAGTGGCTTGAATAGCATTGAGCACAGTTAGTAATGAAAATATATTCACTAAATATTTGAGCATAGTCAATAACCAGTATTCATATATATATAGCCGTGTGGTTTGAGCAATATTCATATGTTTTACATAAAGAATAGGGTTTTTAATCACTAATACAAGCGGAATATTCTTTTGAGCTTTTTTCAGTACAGATATGTTGTTTATCTGGGTTGATCAAAGCAAATTTTGAAGCTCTGGACCAATTTCAGAGAGTTAAGTTTCTGTAAATTCGGTGAAAATCAGTGGCCTGCAGGTGGAAGGATGCTGTAACTAAATACAGCTGGATGCCACTGAAGGAACTGCTGGTGCAATTGAGTTTCTGGTCTGAGACACAGCAACTGGCTCTGAACAGACCTTGATCCATGAGGGTGTTCAGCCTCTCAGATGGGTAGGAACTTTTGAAGGCAACAAGAGAAGAGAGATGATATGAGCAGAGGCAGTGTGGCTGCAAGGGGCTGGGTATAAATAGCTGTCCAATTTAGGACATGCATATTCAGTAGGGGGTTTAATTTGTTCTGCTAAGGTACAATTTTCAAACTCCGACATGCCAGGTAGCATAAAAATATGTACTGAGGATTTAATCTCTGCCTGAAGGAGTTTGTATTTTAATGTGAGAATAGACACAACATAGAGATACATTGACTATGAGGGAAGTAATTAGAAAGTTAACAATTATTGCAGTAAGAGATTTAAATGCAAAGCATAAATTGATGTGAACAGAGTAGAATTGTAAACAAGGTCAGGCTACAAAACAATGCAAATTTATTAATTCCCAGAGGAAGCGAAGAAAACTTGCTGCTCTCCCATATCTGTTGTTTCAAGGAAATTATTTGTCTAGAATTGAAACAGATTAATAGAGCTGTGCTTCTTGACAGGAGGTTATGAATCAGAGTACTCTAAATGTGCCTGTAGGAAGAACTACTCCATTATATTTAAATACAACATCATCCAGATATCTGTGTAGGTATAAAAAGATACCAGCTTTCCTTCTTGCTGTCCAGTGTCAGGGCATCTACTCATAGTAGAATCATGGAATAGTTTGAGTTGGAAGGGACGTGGAAGTCATCTAGTCCAACACCTCTGCAGTAGTCTTCTATTATATTTATTTTGCATTGTATTATTGTCTTTTATAGATTCTCTTTCTCTATCCTTAATGACTTGTTTGGTTTTTTTCGTATTTCCGAAACCCAACATCTGCCTCAGAGCTGCTTCTGCTAAACTGAGCAGAGCTGATTTCCCAGAGGAATTTAGGAAGGACAAAGAATAGTTTGTGTGGATGGGACATTTTCTGATTTTGTAATGACTTTGACATGTAAGATGTTTTACCATAGATATCACCAAGTCTGTAGGAGATGTTGTGCAAAGGTATATAAAGAACACGGATGGAAACAATAAAGAGAAGTAACAGTAACTACTCCAGAATCAGATGCTAAGTAAGACAAGAACATAATAGAATTCCTAGCCCTATCTCCTGCACAAAGCTATGCTAAAGGTATCTGAATGTTATGTCCTGTGGAGGGTAATGATTGTTTAAAAATATTTTCTTTTTTGTGATCTTAAAGATTATTAGTAGTATGGGGATTTTTTTTTCCTATAAATGCTTTTAGATTTGTTTTCCTCTAGCCATAGTCTTTTCATGGGCTTCCTAGTAACTAGTTCCAAACAAGTTGGCTTTTTTTTTTTATACAGGAGAGATTATATATTTTCTATATTCTGTGTATTTTAACTGTAAATATTTTAACTCTAAATACACTTGCAAATTGTTTATCTGATTGACAGAGGAATGAACTAAAGCTGTTGTGGTGCTGTGACTCTCTCAGTGCAAGTCAGGTCGTTTTGTTAAGAGTGTTTTTGCTGAGCTTATTTCTTTCTAACCTCTCTGCTGTTTTCTGATGATGACATATGGCAGCGTTTGCTTTTCGCAGCATACTCCAGGCTGGTCTTTACATGCTGAGGCCCGTGCTGCACTAGCTATTCGTTTGCAGAAAACTATCATGGGTCAAGATCTGACTGTCAGAAGATACTATGAAAGAGTATAGAAGTAACTGCCTCTATATGCTTAAAAAAAAGGGGGGGGGGGAGTAGAGGAAGCTTCTCCTTATGTTACTGGCATTGTAATCAGTGGTGAACGCCTCTCATCAGAAGCCAGAAGCGTTATGAGACTGTATTAAGCATCCCGAGTTTGGGGCAGATCTCCAGCTGCATGTAAACGAACAGTAGTAGAATTACAGCACATGTATCATCTGTGAAAATAGCATGGATGCAAGATAAAAATAGACTGATTCAGGTACATTTTGGCTTTTGAGGGGAAGCAAAGATTCCCAGCGAAGCCAAGTCTTGCTGTTGCTTTTAGAATGAAAAGTGATCTGTCCATACCTGCGTTAGTGCTGTGGTTGCCTTCATGCTCTCGAGCTCTTGCTCAGATTCTGTTACATGCCAAAAAATTATGGAGCACCTGGTACTGGGACATGGCTCTCCCAGATTGATATCCTAAATCTTACTAAAGATCCTAGTGGTTTCTAATACGTTGTATTTTGGAATTATTATTTACTGTTGTTTTGTGGTGTTCATGAAGTATTGTGAATCTTAACACAATGTTTTTAATGTGAATGCAGTGGCGTCTGCAAGAATTTTTTTTCTTCAGTATATGTAGGGATCTGTATTGTTGGTTGCTTGATTTTTATTTTTTTTTAAAGGTGGGGGGAGAGCAGTTGTACTGCTTTTAGGGCTTTTTCCATTCCCTAAAATGTGTTTACAGTCTCGTGTACTTTCTAATATTTAGTTAATAATATGAGTGATGTGAAAGCGGCTTTTAGTTCTCTGCGTTCCATGTTTGTTCTCTAGCATGAAGTGCCCAAGGAGAAGATAAGGGCATAAGGAGAAAAGGCCAGGGTTGTACTGGGGTGGCTCAGGTGGGGAATGGCAATTGCCAATTATATAAATGAAAAGGACAATCTTAGCAGTCACTGGGAAGGCAGAAACTCTTCAGAGGAGTATTAAATGACTCAGAAGTTAATTAATTTGTGGTGTACCACTCTCACCTAAACCAAATACCTCTGTCTTCCAAAACAATAGGATTTGATAGTCAATTATTTTCTGTAAGAATGCAGATTTTAAAATGCCTTTAAGACTTAAAATTCATTAATTACCAAGTGGCAGAAGGAAATTCTGGTACTGTGCAATATTGGTGTTGACTTTGAAAATCCTTGTTTCTATAACAAAAAAAAAGAGGAATTCCCATAGATATTTGTTCTAACCTCAGTATTTTTTAAAAACATCCAATTCAAGGCATTTAGGTAATAAGCTTTCCATATGTTTTGCAATCCTACCCCCTTTTCCCCTTTCCTCTTTTTTCTTTCTTTTTTGTTGTTTCTTAAGCTTTCACATGTATAATAAGAAACTCCTATTCTTCACAGTCAAAGTTGGTGAGAATAGTTGCAATAAGATTTCCCACCTGGAGTACACTGTTCAGATGTGGGGCCCCCAACACAAAAAAGACATGGACCTGTTGGAGAGAGTCCAGAGGAGAGACACGAAATTAATCAGAGGGCTGGAGCACCTCCCCTATGAGGACAGGCTGAAAGATTTGGGGTTGTTCAGCCTGGAGAAGAGAAGGCTCCGAGGGGACTTGATAGCAGCCTTCCAGTACCTGAAGGGGCTACAGGAGAGATGGGGAGGCACTCTGTATCAGGGAGTGTAGTGAGAGAACAAGGGGTAACGGGTATAAGCTAAAAGAGGGTAAATTTAGACTAGACATTAGGAAGAAATTTTTCACTATGAGGGTGGTGAGACACTGGAACAGATTGCCCAGGGAGGTTGTGGATGCCCCATCCCTGGAGGTGTTCAAGGCCAGGCTGGCAACCTGGTCTAGTGGAGGGTGTCCCTGCCCGTGGCAGGGGGTTGGAATTTGATGATCTTTAAGGTCCTTTGCAACCCAAACCATTCTATGATTCTATTGCTGAAATGAGTAAGAGTTGCAGAAGTGACCGCTTTCTGATCCTGAATCAAGACCAATCGTTGCTTGTGTTTGTTTGAATTTAATTCCATACAAATAAGACTTAGAATAGTAAATGCTGAACAGAGAAAAGTGTTAAACTATTCTTGCCCTTTTTGTGTGCAGATTGTAGCATCTTTCACACATGTACTTTCTTTGGCTTTGTAAAATTTAAGTTTGGATTTGAATATTATAGGTGACAGTAGACAAGAGGGACCCCTACGCTCGTGTGTGTCCCTTGTCATGCACACATGGACACACAACTGTAAATACAGCATTCTTCCATCATTTCTCATGCCCTTGATAAGCTGATGCTCTTCTACCTCCAGAAAGCTACACCTATGGCTGTGTGTCCCAGAGGCTTTAAAAAGTCCTTAATTTCTGAACTGACGTAAGGAAAGTTAGTTAGCAGGCAATAAGTTCTGAGAAACTCTAAAATACTCCTACGCTTGGTCCAGTTTCATGTTGCTGCCACATCTGTGCTTAAGTTTCGTAACTTAATACACAAAATGATTGTATTTTTGACAGGTGCTCTGCAAATCTTTTTCTTCGCATTTTTTTGATTCACTGTTTGAGTGATGGTCCTGAATTTTGAGGGCAGAAACATAGTGAATGTGTATTTTTGACTTTTTGTTGTTATTTAAGAAAATATATTGGTAATAAATTTTATTCTAACAGTAGTACACACAAGATGGGTTTCCAGTCTATTAAGAATAGTCTTGATACTTTTAATGTCCCGAATGCTACAGAATCTGTTTGAAAGATCTAATTGCTAATTTGTATGCAGGCTATAGAAGTACTTTAAACTAGTTGTTAAAAATCTGCCAGTTTGTTATTTGATACTGATCTTACTGGTTATGACAAACTGAACCAGAAAAAGGAGATTGAAAACACTGAAGGGGACTAAAATGTAGTTTTCTTTTCTTGTATTGTGTTACCCTGCTTATATGTTCCAACTACAACCTGGAAAGAACTATAATGTACATCAGCTAAAGATCGAGTTCTGATCTGATCAAGCAACTTATTTAGGTGATATCTATTTACTTATGCTTAAGGGGTGTAGACCCTGCATGCAGATTTCTCCTTGATTAGTGGAAACCACCAAACTAATAAAATGCTGAGGAACAAAATTAACAGATGTTTTCACATATGTGGGGGGTTTTTTTTGTTGTTTTTTTTGTTTTTTGTTTTGTGGTGTGGTGTATTTGGTTGGTTGGTTTTCCTCTTCTTTAGTAGCTTCATTTATTTTTATAGGTGTGAAGCAATGCAGCTTTGGTAGTTGCTCTCTGCAAAGAACAGCGATTCACTCCAGGCGTGCACCGGACACACATTGAAGCATCAAGGATGAAGAAGCTGGACACAAGTGACAGCAAGATGCTCCCAAGACTGAAGCCGATACGTGAGTCGTGTCGAATTTTATTAAAACCTTAAATACATCCGTTGTAATCTATACCAGATAAGGAATGGCAGGAAGAACAGTGAGATCTCTAGAGGGTTGTAATTTTTTTTGCAAAAGCTTGGCAGTTACAATGGGAAGTAGGATGGAAATGGCAAAAATTGTCAGGTTTCCTGAAAGTCCTTTTCTTAGGAAGTCCAGGCTTCCATGATCCTCAGCCTCAGTATAACTGCTATCCATGTTGTCTTTGGGGTTTGCACCGTGAAGTTAATGTAACAGATTCTGGGAAAGCTTGTACAGACAACCTCAAGGCAGGAGCTTTGAGTTTTTAGGTACTTGCAATCCTTGTTGGTCTGAGGAGTGGAGGATTTCAAAGTTTTATCTGAGTTGAGACCTTCAGCGTGGATATTTTTTCTTTTTTTATAATGTACTTTTTGCCCAGGTAGGATGTAATTTTTTTTTTTCAAAAGCTCTACTCTAAATACTGCTGCAAAATGAGGACAGCACAGTTTCAGCAGTGACTACTGTAGTAGTGTAATAAGGGGAAACAAATGGGTGAAACTGTGCAAAATGTTAAAAGAAGGGGAAAAAAATAGCTCTCATGGGGAAGAGTTCTTGGAAGAACAACATTCTTTTCCAAAGACTTATGTCTGGCTCATTGCAGATAACCTTTCCTTTGACAATCTGGAAAGGATCTGTCTGCCCTACAGGAAGCATCGTATCTTGAAAGCTTTTCTGATCTCAGAGGATGCTGAGATGCTGTCAATACACATGAAATATATTGCGTGTGTTTACATTGAAATGGAGGGGAAGGCAGAAAGCCCTTATCAGAGGTTTCTAGGAGAAGCATGCAGGACTAAGGAAACTCGTTCTCAGTGATGTGAAAAGATTGTGTGCTCCTTAGTGACATCACCTAAGGAGGCAGTGATAACTTGGTTTTAATTTTCCAGCATTCATACGAAAAAAGCTCACTAAAAGTGCCAATGCTACAGACAAGGTAAAAAAATGGAAATCTCACCACCTGACAACTAATTTCTCTGCTATTGATTTATATGCGTGGCACACTTGAGCTACAAACTTCAGTTGCTTATGCTGTCACCATGCAGTCTTTCCTATAAAAAAGCCTTTTGAGTTTATAGGTCCTAGTAATAAATAATTTTGTTGGACTGATAATAGACCATTATGATCATACTAGCTCTCATCCCTTGGCAAAGGGATTGTATAATTCTTTCTGTCTGTTGTATCATTGGAATATTGAACTGCCAGTTGGCTCCTGTTCAAAATCCATCTTATTCAGGACCATATTTTTCTGGGACTTTGTCTTCTGCTTAGATCTCTTCTAGCTCCCTGTCAAGCCCAAATGTTCCCTGTCGAGCCCCCCTTTTTGGTGCTCACTGGGGTAAGGGACCATTGTGGAAGTTGACAGATATCCAACTCTTAAGGCCTCAATCAGCTTCTTCAGCAGATGGTTTGCTTGTATAGTATTTTGTGGAAATCTGTACCTGTTTTGTTGAAATTTGAAGAGAATAGTTGCTGAAGCTGTTTAGGGCATCAGAGTTGGCTGTGACAATATGAAGAACCAAACAGAATTGGTATATATTCATCACTTAGCCTCAATTCTTGTTTAATTTAGAGGACTTTCTCCTTAAGTCTTACGATGTACCACCCTGAATTCTATTTAATGACAAATGCAGAGGTTGTGAGTCAGAAAAGCTGATTCTGTTATTACTGAGAAGGACTAAGCTTAGGGAGTTTAAAAGAGCCGATAGTTTTTGCAGTAACCATTGAAACTACACATTCTGAACTATAGCACAAATTTGGTTTTGCCATGAACCAGTTTGAAGGAGTTAAAAAAAAGAAAAGGAAACTATCGTGACTTTTTTAGGTGGAAAAAAGGCTAAAGAGATTTTTTTGACAAACCAGCAGAGTGGCTGATCTGGATGCTGCACTTGGCTTTCTGCATATTCATGTATAGTTTGTGCCTCATGGTAATGTAACTGGTGCTAAGTAAGTTAAGAAAGGAGGCAGCTGCTGCTATGTGCAGCTGTGATCTGAAAACACCACTTTGTCACCTTACTTGTCAGTTAAATAGTTTTCTTACTCCAAATTTGGCTCACAATTGAGTGGTTTTACTTGAGATAGAAGATAGTACTTGTTATAATCACGGTGAAGGCTTGAACTCTCCAGCTGACTGACTTGTAAAAATTTGAAGGTTGGACTGAGCTCTGGGCTCACTAATACTCAAACCTAGTCTGGTCCTTGAGCAGCAAGCTGAAAGCTGGCTTCTGTTTAAAACAATTTGCACACTCCACTTGGACATAACCTGGTAGAAGTCCCCTCACTTAAATCTCTATTCCTTTCTAAAATGTGATGACTGGGTTGCGTCCCATTCTGTGGTGACGGAGATCTTTGAGATACTATAGATGTGAATAACTTTTTAAAAAAATTTCAGTGAGACCACTGTGTATTAGTGAAACTGCATTTCAGCTCTTGAGATCATACTGTACAGATTTAATAATCAAGTTAATTTAATTGTTTGTTTTTGGAGATTATTTGGATGAAAAAAGTGTTCATTTGTGTATAGATGAACAAAGCAGTATGGATTATCCTGTGAATCCTAGAAATTTTATACTTAGAAAAATTAAAAACTGGATTTCTCTAAGAACAATTTGCTTTCATAGGTATTTAGTTAGTTTAGGAAAATTGGTAGATTGAAAATAAACTTCTTTCTCTTTGTAGCACTTGTGAATATTTCGCAAGTGTAAAAACTAATGGGATGCTGATGCCAAATATGTTTGAGCCAAGCATAGCTCAAATTCATCATGAGAGCTTTCCCAGCTCCTTTTCACATCCGTTTGATGTTTTTCTGGCTTCACTTTGTTCTCATGTGTAAGTATTCTATGCAGTGTTTAAAATCGATAGTCTTGCAATTGTTGGAAAAGTAAACCTCATGTTTGCAGTATTATGATGAAAAAGATTTCGTGTGTGTCCTGCTCTACAGGAGAAACCCACGGGTACCAGGCTGTACAGCTGAACTACAAGTGTTGAAGGAATAGCCTAATGTGTTTTCTCCCTCTTATCTCTATACCAGAAAAGATACTTGTGCATCTACTTACACTATTATTAAATATCTTTGGGTACTCTAACTCCACTCTCCCCCCGTCGTTTTTTTTCAAAGGAGCAACCAAAAAAAAGTTATTTTCTCAGAAGACTAATTTATTCTTTTAGTATCACATTCTCCTGTTCACACAAGATCAGTACACGGCATAGACAATTTGAGCTATAAAATTCTGGCCTCTCTGGAGTTTTTTTACCATTGAATAATGGGGTCAGGTTTTCAACCGAAGCATTTGGACAAATTTAAATCGCGCCTAGGCCTTGTGCAGCTTCTCTGAACAGAGCTAAATTTCTCCCAGAGGACAGAATAGTAAATAATATGAATCCTGACGTGGTTTCTGGTAGATGAGACTGGAACCCAGCAGAACAAAATTCTAAATGATTATTCTAATTAAGTTCTTGAATTGCTTTGTGCATGGAGATGCTGTAGGGGAGGGGGAGATGAAAAATTCATGTAAATGTAGATTAGAAGAAATGTTTTCTTATCTTTTAACAATGTTTTTGAGGTTTTGTAAATATCAGCCTTGTCATAGCAACCCTGCTTACTGCGCAAGAGCTGAATTGTGTTTATAGCGATGTTGCTAGTATGGGTGACAACTATTTACGTGCTACCTGTGGGTCATCTTATTCCTCTCAATAGTCACAGACTCGGTGCTGGTATCTTCATTGGGTACACAGTTGTGTACAACTATGGCAGGCAGTCACCACACAATACTTGGCTGCTTCCTGTAAATCAAGCCATCTGAAGGTACGTTTGGGTACATGGCAAACAGGAGAAAAACCACAGGTAGACCCATTACGGCAGGTCAGTGGGTATGCTGGTTTAAACTGAACTGGAGGGGCAGGAGCCTTCATTGGTGTGACTATAATATGTGTGTGTGTGTGTCATAGGATAGAAATCTTGGACCAGAAATATCTATCTACTACCATACCTATCCTGCTTAATAATGACAATGATATTAAAGTAATAGCATCTGTTCAGTACTAATTGTTGCAACTAATACTTGTGATTGGACTCTGAGTTCCTTGTTGTGTACGTTGCTTAAGAAACAATTTCAATATAACCATATGCTGTCTGTATTTTTTTCTCTGAAAAATGATGCTATGAGCAGGATATTGAGCTGGACAACCCTCAAGTCTTTTTCACCATGAATTATTCTGTGGGGTTTTTGTACAATTTTTTTTTAATATATGTTCATTCAAACTTTTACTAGTATGGTATGTGCATATTGTTTTGCAAAAAAATAGACCTCATGAAGAGAGTTTGTTTTGTGAAGACCTTTGTGAAAAAAAGACATTAATTGAAATGACCATGAAATGGATTTTGAAGTGGATCAATTTTTGCTATGTTTTTTGACATGCTTTTTAGTGAAGCTAGCATGAGAACTATGGTTGATTCTAGTAACTGTCAAGAGCCCAGGCTAAGCACTGCCAGAGTTAGTTTGAGAGACTTCCTTTCACCTCAAACTCCTGGGGAAGAAAAAAGTGCAAGCCGGTCTTCGACCTATGTTCATTAGCCAAGAGTGAATCCTCCCAAGGCAATTTATGAAAGATAATGAAACAACTTAATTTGCCATCAAGATGCTTCAATTTGCGTTCTTCTTAGTTGTGTTCAGTCTCAATAAAATTGAATCATTACTTATCTCTAATTTCAGTTCTTAAGCTAGATTGTTTACCAGAAGGAAATTCTACTGTCTCTCCAACAACAATCTATTAAGCACAGTGTAAACACTGAAAATAAATCAGAAGTAAATTGAGGCTCTTGCTGACTTATTGAACTTGTAGTTTCTTCATATAGCTCCTCTTACGCAAAGCAAAGACTTAATTATTTGCAGTTAATTGTATGCCACTGAAAGACTTTAATCTCCTAGAAACCCCAGAGTGGGGAGTGTACATGGAGAACTCATACCCGCTAGAACTCTGAGGCTTGATGCATTCAGGTAGGCTGTACACAATAATCTGAAATAGGCTTTTAAGAAGCGAGGAGAGCAGAGATGGCTCCGTTACGTGGACTGAGAGGGGAAAAATGGATTTTATAATGGCATGGTGGATTCTGAGAGAGGTATGGAAGGTGGTAGGGGTGGGTTCTCTTCTGTTCTTGTGCTCGTCCTCTGTCCTAAGCAATGGCCTGCTTTGTCCCAGTCTAGCCATATCCTGCCTGTGTCTTAGCGCTCCTCTGTCTTCATGTCTTATTGCAGTTTTGTGCTGGTTACATTATTTTCTCGGTATATTTGGCTAGGTAGACCTGTAGCTGGCAAGGAATGTGGAATATGTAGGCTGCTTTCTCGATCTATTGCTACTTTGTGATTATGCCTGTCCGATGCTAAACTTCTGCCAAAATGCAGGGAATGGCCCTGCTGGGAAAATTTTAGTTGTGTAACAGCAACTGTACAGCTTTTCTCTGCTGATAGTGGTACGGTACAATGAAAAAGGGTTTGCAGTGTGTGATTCCAGAATTTAAATACTGGTTTAATGTAAATCACTGAGCTAGGTTTATTGGGCACAATACAGACGTGTTTATAGAGAAATGTACCTAATAGCATGGTCATATAATTAAAGTTAGAGTATTAAATACTAGTGTTTGCAGAGTTCAAAATACAGAATCCTTGCATTCTTAAATATTAAGAAAAAAAAAGAGACTAAAACCAAAAAATATACAAACCCCCTTTCTAGTTCAGTTAAATAAAAGGAATAAATGGATTAACATTCTGAAAAGTGAATATGAGAGTCGAAGTAGGGTGCTTCACAGATGTACAGTAGATTTACTATTCATAAAGATGGGTTTCCTAGAATACAGCAGTAGAGGAATCACTGCACTGGATTACATGTATAAAAAAACAACTTCAAGTTGAACTGCAGGGTGGTGAGATGCTGAAGGCTCCAGAACTAGTACTAACCACAAAGTTGAAGAAAAACGCAAACTAGTAGAAAACTGAAACTGTTTGAAGTCGGGGGAAAATGGAAGCACTGAAACCATGACTTCATGCTGTATACACTGTTTTGGATTTGACAGGTGGGCCAAGAGGCAGCGAGGAACTCCAGAAGGCTTTCAAACTGCCATAGACATACTGTCGTTTAGAGCCCTCTCAGCGTGAGCTACAATTCTTGCTCTGGATAGGCGAATCTAGTAAAGTTTTTGAGTTGTAGATATTTGTCCCTTTGGAACTTCCTTTCTTTAAAGCCACAAAAAAATTGGTGCAGGCAGTGAAGGAGTAGAGAGAGTTGATCCTAGTGGATGATTTATTTTAAGCAGAACTTGAGCAAGATGAAAGAAACAGGTTCTTACACAGAGACTTGGTTATGCTTTTATTGCTTCGGTTCAAATGTTGAGTACAGTATTTATGATAAAAGTTTGGTCGTAAATTCCTTCTTCTAATCCCCACTTAAAAACAGAGCAGAATTTGCGTTCAGTTTTGCAAGGGTTGATTCTAAGAGAGGTCATTGCCCAGAAAAATCAGAGGTTTGTTAATGTGAATTTCTGAGAATTAACATATTCCAGAAGAGCTAAGAATGAGAATGATTGAAATTAATCTTACAGGCAAGGGAATTTCAGTAGAAGGGTATGAGGACAAATTACTTAAACCCCGTAGCAGGTAAACCAGAATATAGTATAAGAACATATCTATGATCAAAGTGGTGCTTTCCAAAAAAATACAGTCAGACTGTTCATCCATTTCAAAATAGAAAACTGAGCTGTTAGGACAGCTCCCTGGGTGAAACTTAGAGGGGTGCGTTCTTCTCCTCAGGCTAGAGGAAAGCATTAAAATTCTACTGGGGGTGTTGCTGAACTGTTAACTATTTGCAGAGATTTTTGTGCCTAGCCCTAACCCCTTTTTTTCTAGCTCAAAACTTGCCACCAAATTTGTGAAAAAAACTTTTACAAAGGACTATTGAAGAGTCTTCAGGGAATGCTCTGAACAGAGACTGAATAGATAACTTTTTGTCTGTTTTTAAACCCTGTGGTTTCTGAGATCCATTCTTAAGCAAATAATTAAAAATGTTACTTGCGTTCTCCATCAATGAGAACTTCTTCACTTAAATCTGCAGCCCTTATATTTTACTCATTGGCTCTTAGATTTAAAGACACTCAGATTTCATTATATACTTTTTACACTTTGCATTTAGTTATTTACAGCAGATATCATCAGCTCACACATGTTCTGCTGTAAATAACATGTATCAATAATCTTTAGCTTTTTAGCTTTTAACATGAAGTGGGAAATGAGGAGGGAAAAAATTGAAGATTACTGTTAAACATATTTTTGAGATGCTTAGTTTTTCAGAATGTTACCTTATTATTTAGCTTTTCATTTCTGTAGTTTAACCAAAACCATTTATTTACTGTTCAATACTCAGGTCACTCCTAAAGATTTGTGTAATATAGGTGCAACTGTATATAGGCAGTGAAAAATGCATAGTCTGTGAGTTTGTGTACCTTGTCAGATAGTATGCATATCAATGTATCTTCCACATAACACGGGCTTTGTTAAAAGAATGTGAAATTCCAAAGGGAATAGTTACTGTGAAGTAATTACAGGAATTAGCATGAAGGACACTTGGCTTCATCTCATTCTCATCCCTTTTCTTGGAGAGGCAAAATTATTATCTCATAACTCCCTGACTTGCATTGTCATATCTTTTTACTTGACCAAATTAACAATATGCAGGGCAAATATACTACAAAGCCAAAGCTCTCAATGTTAATTAGTCAGAAGTAGATAAGGAAGAGAACATTTTAAGGCTGAAAGAATTTCTCAGAAGGGAAGCACCATTTTACAGAAATGGGACATTTCTTATTTAGGAAACATATGTAAAATCTTCATATTACAGAAAGAAATATTAAGTTTTCGCTGACTTTGTGCAGGCATTTTTTATTTCCTCCAGCTCCTTAAAATCTCTAATTATTTTGGTGGCAAGATCCATTTTTATACTTCACTACAACTGTGCCTCTGGTAATGATTAGGTACTTTCACAGTAGCGATATGCACAGCAGAAGATACTGCTGTGTGACTGGTTCAGCCACAGAGAAAACGATTATGTAAATACACTGAAATATTTTTTTTACCTACAATCATCATAATCTATCTTAAGATACCTAAACAAAGTACCAAATTAAGAGTATAGTGCCTGGAGAATTTTTGTTGTTTGAAAGAAACAGCTAATTTCAGTTAGTGATCCAGGTCACCTAACATTCGCCTTTGTTTCAAGTTTTCTACGTAGTATTTCTTGATTCTTTCATTATTATGCATATTTTTCAGAACTTGATTTCAACATGAAATAAAAATATATATCTGTGAGTAACCTGGTCAAAGTAATTGGATTTGAAATCAAGAAATTACGGACATCTTTTAATGGTGGATAACCTGAACTGTTTCCTTAGGTCCAAAACCAAGATTTTTTTTGATTTTTTTTTTTTTTGAGTGAATGATGTACTTGTTTGACATGGGGTTTGTGTAAGATTGTTATTCATGTCATATATCTTATATGGATATTCCATGTCCCGGTTCCATTCCATATCCTTCTGTGTTGTCCGTTGCTAAGAGCAGACCTCAACCCTGGCTTCTGCAACAAAGACATTCCTATTTTTCAAGTTGCTAAGCACATATTTGCATGAGAAACTTGACAGTTAATGTGACAGTTCAGGCCTCAATTGCTTATGATACTTAAATCCTACACTGGTAAATTAATTGCAGAATTACTAGTGATTATGATGGAGGCCAGGAATTCAGTTTACATAACCAAGCATTGATTAAAAAGAGTGGAAAAAAAAATTTTGTTCTTTACTTTTTTTGGTGCAGAATTGTATTGCAGGCCTTATTCAAACAGAAATAAATGCAGAGTGCATGTTGTTGGTAGTGTGACCAAAAAACGTTGCTGTGCCATTTAACGGACAATGCCAAACTAGTAGGAGTGGCATTTTTCAAAGTTGCTCACAATAATATTTTTCATAATTGTTTCATGACTTTATTCAGAGGGCTGTAAATAGATGCTTCATTGTGGTTTTAATTAAAAAATAAATTTCTGTTATTAAATGATGCGCTGCCCTGTGTGTGTACACATATATATTGCATGTGCTTATATGATGTTTCATATCTTATTTTGAAGTTTTTTTTCCCCTTGTCATTTACTTGGCTATTTTTCTTGGGGCAGTGAATAAATGGGTGACCAGCATATGTCCACAGATACTGCATGTGTGTGCTGTGTACAGGGACCTAGCTAAGGCCTCCTAAGTCAAGTGCTGAACTCACAAAGATGTTGGTGAAATGGCCGTATAAGCGTAGAAAGGTATTGTGCTTTGCTCTGCCTTATTCTGCAGGCATATCTGGGTCATCAACAGGGAAGTGTCTTTCTGTCAGCTGGATTCTTTGTTGGTATTAGGACTCAATATACTTCTCTCTTCTTAGTGTAATGGGGTCTCAGTGATATGCAGAATCCAGCTCTAGCATAATGGCAGATGGTATAAAAGGAGACAATTGATTCCTTTGTTCTGTTTAACCTTGATAGAATCTTCAAGTCTTTTGATTAGGTAGTACCAGACTGTTTTCCATATTTTTGTGGATTATTTTATTTCATTTAATATGCAGAAATCAGTGTATTGATCAGATACCTTTATATACATATAAACACACACACATGGAGAGGAGGCTCATTGGTATTTTGGGTTTCAATTGTTTGGGTTTGAGCAAAACTGCTTCCTTGGTTTTGAGGAAAAAAAACTTCCTTAAGCAAGTCGCAGTATATTAACAGATCAATACCACACTGAGCAGTGATGAATGCTTTCCGTATTTCAATATTCTTATGTTTCTGGATCAGACCTTTTAGGCAAGGGCTGTTTTTGTGCTAAAGAAAATAAATTGATTTACAACATGGAGCAAATGCCATCTGACAGCATATCAAGTTGTGAAATAGAGCAGAAGCAAATACGTACAATGAAGAATGAGTTTGTTTTTGTAGAAGGAAGTTGCAATGAATGCAAGCTGTGCCAAAACAAACATCTCCAGTCACTAATAGTAACCTGACAAGAAGCCATGCACCTCTGTGTTGTGAAACTGAAACCTTGAGCTCAGGAAATCTTATTTGTCATGGTAAATAAATGGCTATTTAAGTCCTTGCTACCATTATCCTCTCACCTGCCTTGAGAAATAGTGCAAACATTATTATCTCTTGCTGTCTATGAGGAAACCTTTTTGAGGGCATTACTTCAGATGCAAGTATAAAATTGTAATATATGTAACGTTGTAATCTGGTATATGATCAGGATAATTATGGTTTTATTTGCTTTTCAGTGTAATAGTTTTATTGCTCCCTGGCTGACTAGTTATTTTGTGTTACTGGACGTGATCTCAATAAGTAATAATATTAGCAGGATTTAACATCCTATTCAGGTAGCCTTCCAGCTGAAAGGTAACAGGGAATTATTTAATGTATTACAATAATTTATTAATTTTTTGTACCTTTGTTTATTATCCATATATCATGGTAACTTTCAGTTCATTCTGGAAGGATCCATACACAGCAGCTGTGGTGATTCCTGTCCCAAGGAAACAATGAGGACAGTTGTCTCTTGCAGTCCTATTAGTTTCCCAGAGCACCCTGTCTTATCAGGCACAGATACTTACAACAATCTTTTTATTACAGATGTATAATGAACAGGTTTTGTACTCTGGTAAAAAGTAGTTCATCTGAATAAGTGGATCAACTCTGTTAAATACAGTCAGTACAAATTTTTTTGTTTTAATATAAAAGATTAATCTGTAGAATTGCTTCTAGATAGCTGCAATTTCATTTTCTGTTTATAGCAAAATCAGGTTTTTTTCAAGTTTTGTAACTGCACTTGAATGATTAGTAGTTGACTATCTGAATTGTGTTCAATTCTTAGAGTTTTCAACATGTGCGCGTATTTTACTGCTATCTCATACTTAAACTGTACATCCTAACAGGAGACATCTGGTACCTAACTGCAGCTCAGATGATGAGTTCTCATGACAAGCTGACAACAAGGCTCTCAGACCAGGATGGGGATCTCATGCAGTTAGCACAGAGCCTGTGGCCTCCTACCAGCAATGATAAGGCTGGTTTTATTAAACCCCTAGCTAGAAAAATTATAAAGATTGTGCTTATGTCGGGGCTCAAAACAAGGAAAAAATGAAAATCTGCTTTGTGTGCTTCTAATGTTAGGGGTGCAGAGGGTCCAGGAGAACGAGATGTTGACGTTCTGAAGGTCAAGTCTCGGAGCAGTGTCATGGCAAAAAGGGGTAGTCTTATCCTGAAATGTGGAAACAGATGATGAGTGCAAGAGCCTCTAGAGGAGGTAATTTTATTTCTCTAGGTGACACTAGTAAGCCTTTTAATTGAGCAGTATGTCTAATTCTGGTGTGCTTGAGGAAAGACACAGACAAAATTGAGCAGTCCAGAAAAAAGTACCACCTGGAATTATCCCCTTCTAGCCAGTTAGGGTGCCTTAGTGTGACTTCCCTTTTGAGCAGAATCCATCTTTTCTTTTTCTCAGCAGCAGAGTAAGAGGTGGGAAAAATACCATGTAAGTCTGTCTAAAAGAAAAGGGCACAATTGTCAGTACTTGAAGTAAAACAAAAAGTCAAATAAGGCTTCTATGTATTTGTTTTCAATAATAGTAATAGTGATTAACCATTGGAACAGTTCCCTAAAGGAACTGCTATTTTCTCTTTTGGTTGAAATTTAAACACATATTTCTGGAGGATTACTGGAGGATTACTTTCCTTCAGGAACAAGTTGTGAGGTTGAATACAAGTAAATTAATTAAATATAGTAGTTTTTAATATACAGTAGGTTAGACTTTCACAAGCAGTAGTTACTTTTTGACCAGTACTGTTAAATTAAAATGTAATTACTTAATACAATGTATGTAACCTGTTAAAGGAGACATGTCTAAGAGGAATAAAACATTCTGAAGTTTTTAAAGTCTCCCAATATTGTATTTCTGACACAGGGAATATTTAGCCAAAGGAATAAATTAAATATATAACCAAATAAAGAAATGGGAGAAACATTTTACACAATCTATCCAAAATATCATGAAGGCATTACTAGACAATGTAAATAGTGACCTAGTGTGGTGTTAAGACTGTTGGGATAGACTGGAAAACTGTATCCGTTGGTAAAACAAAGGCAAGGTAAAGGGTAATTGCAGATAATGGGCTAAAACCAAAATAAAAAAGAGTCTGGATTTCAAATAAAATGCTTAAAACCCATGGAGAAAAGCAGTAATTGAAACAAAACCCATTTCCAATTTACACATTTGAATAGTGGAATAAAATTATGCTAATCTAACATATCTGCCTTATTGTGCTTTTCTGTTCATTATGCTGCATGCATAAGTATGAGATGGTTATTATCCCTTTGGTAATAGTCCTTACTTATCTGCTTCAAATTGGTATTCTCTTTCTGAGCACTGAGAATGCTGTCTTTTGAAGGATCTTGTTTACCGAATGAGCTTTCTCTGCTTATTATATTGTGTTTTAATTTAGTTTTGTTTACATAATGTAAAAAGTATTGCAAATGATACTTACTAAATTGTATTACAGGTTATTTGGTGCCTACATAGTACTGGGTGCCTCCCACGTCATCCCTGGAGGATTTCATGTCCCGTTCCTAAAATTTATGCTGCAGAATGAAAGTTGATCATGGCTGGCATCCTATCTCTAGTCAATAACCAATACTGGGCACTTAGAGAGTGATTCGGGCTCTTCTCGTAGTGCACCTAATTATGGCCCTGGGAGGTATTTCTGTGGGAATTGGAGCTGGTGATCATTTCGTGTAAGCAGCCTTAGTGCTTTTGCAATTTGTGCATTACTTATCATTGTGTCTAGTGTTGATTTTTTGTGGTAAGATTTTTTTTTTTCCCCCTTCCTAAATATTACTATTTCAGAGTACTGTCTGAGCATTCAGCATTTTGCCAACACAAATACTGGTCACGCGATGAGATCTGACCTTGCATTTGCAGTGAGGTCCAGAAGCATCCCAAAGTATTTACTGTGACATATTTTATACCCCAAATTTAAAAATCAGCTCAGCGGTTTAATGGTGAGCTCTTGTTAAGTTTGGCCTTAAAGAGCTAATTATGATCTTGTCTCAAGGTAACACAGATCGGAAAATAACGTATGAAATTCTGTAAACCTTACATGATCATCCTGTCATACCTTTTTCTCTTGTACTTAGTTTTTATGTATTTCAGTACCTCCTAAAATATTTTTTTCTAGCACAGTTTCAGCATGAGGCCTAGAGAAAGCCTTTCTTTGCCTTCCATGTTAAGTTAGCCCTGAGACATTTGGTCAGAGTCCTTGCTTTGGAGACGGGAATTTGAGCAACCTTGGGCAAAAAGTAGGTAGGTACTTTGGTCTCCCTTAGCAAAATTTGCTGCAAAAACTAGACTGTTGCACAAAAAGTTCAGGGTTTGTTTTTTTTTTCACTTTTTGACAAACGCTGCACTTACCTGATCCTGTAATTTAGTTATGCTCTGAAGAGGAGTTGTATGTGAACCTTTATCAGGTTTAGGCATAAGCTGAGCACCAAAATGTTGAATGAAACCTGCCAGAACTGAGTTTCCTTGTGCGTTTCCAAATTCAGTTTCAGGCCTGGAGGTATATTAAGAGTTTAAAACTTAAGAAATTGAGTATGTACATATTGTAGATATCACTAGGGTAGACACTAGTTTACTGAGGACAACTTGGCAGAGGTTCACTTTGTTTTTTTAAGGTGTGCCTGGAAGGTTATTTTAATCACTGAAGAACACGTTTTTGTAGCGTGTTCTTATGTGAATTAGTGGAACATAAGAGCTTGAATTCAGTACATAATATATTGGGATATTCTGGTACTTTAAGGAAGGTGTCCTGTGTATTTCCAAAGTGCGTTCTCCCTTTTAAATATTTCATTATAGTGAAGTAAAGTTGCAGATAAACACTAGAAAGTCTGGCATGGGCCAGACCTCAATATCTTGGAACGTCCATTGTGTGTCATTGTAAAACAGAGCAACATAAGCACCTGTTAAACAAGGATTCAGAGGAGCAAGCTTTCTGATGCAGTTTAGGTGACAGCTAAATCAGTTGTCAATGAATGCTGAAGACAGAGGCTGTCCCATTAGGCTGGCTCTCATAGAAGCCTGTGTGTGAGACCGCACGTTAGCAAATTGTAGGTTTCTGATGAGCAGTGGGTGCTCACATGAAAGGATGGTGTCTCAGAATGTAAGGGATAACAGAATTTTGCATTCCTGACTAACCTTTCTGACAAAATTTTGGTATGGGAAATATTCAGTCCTTAGGTTTTATGCCTCACTTGTATATTTATAAGGATATTTTATATGTCCTAAATCTAATTTAGGATGTCTAAGGATCCACTTTTTGGGTCTCATCCTAAGTACTTCACTAAAGCACAACTCTATTTTCAGAGGCTCTAATGCTTTCTCACAGGTGCCACATGACCATTTTTGTTCTTTAAGAAGCCAATCAAATGCTACACTGAAAGTGTAGTCGGAAATTGGGCAACAATTCCTGGAGCTATAGTTTATTAAATGAATTCTGCAGCTGCAAAGTTTTAGCCATTTTTATTTTGGAACTATATCAAAAGCTTTGCATAGTGTGAATGTGCATAAAAGAGTTGTTTAAATTTTATCATTGATCCATAACCCAGATTTAATTGTGGCTGGCTTTCTGCAAAGCCCAAACCCCTTTCTCAGTGGGGAACAAGTGTTGAATCAAATACAATTTAGAGCCTTATCCTGCAAAGTACAGATAAATCTCAGAATGACATGGGAATCTTCTCATTTAATCTGACAAGAGTGCTGCAGGTATGGGGCACTTAACAGTGTTGACCTGACCTGGCACGCTCTGAAAAACTGTAGATCTCATTCAGAAGCTAGTTGTGTTTAGTTTTAGAAGGACACGACCTTTGTGTCCACCTTCAATGTAACTTTCTGCCTGTTAACACCTTTTAAGATCTATCAGTGCATTATGATAAATGCAGAGCCATTAACTTTCAATTTCTAAGACCTTCTCTTAGCAATTTACTAACTTTATTTACTTCATCACACTTCAGATGTATTTGAAAGATGAAAAACCAGCTTAAAAACGTAATGAGTTTTGTTAGAAAAGTCTTTGAATTGGAAGAAAGTGATCAGAATGCACTCATCAAAAAATTACTGATTTCCAGACAAGTACTGTCTCAGACTTATGTTGGATGTGATTTTCAAAGGGGTAGTCCATAGGTTTTCCAAACCCATATTGAAGTACTTCAACTTTGACATGTAAATACCTCAGAAACAGAGTCCTAAAATAAGGTAAACTGAAACAATCCATTTGTACTTAGCAGTCTTATTTGAAGGAATGGTTAGTGTAAATGATTTGTTTTGCTTTTGAACGAGACCAATGAAACAATATAACAGTGCATATTGTAGTCTGAGTCGGCTGTAATGGCAGAAATGGTCCTCTCAAGAGCTTTTCTGGTGTGTTCAGAAGAAAAACGAGTCTCACGTTCTTTTATGGTACTTGTAAGAAGTCAAGCATGTATTTTTGCAGATTAGAGGTTTTGAGTTGACAACGGGCAAGTAATGT
Organism: Pterocles orientalis; assembly: GCA_011057875.1. Taxonomy (NCBI): domain Eukaryota; kingdom Metazoa; phylum Chordata; class Aves; order Pterocliformes; family Pteroclidae; genus Pterocles; species Pterocles orientalis. The sequence goes on from WKFP01006776.1 coordinate 24,488, forward strand.
CATCCACATATTAAGGCCACCTGTAAAAACCAAATGTTTGAAACTGGAACATCATGCTCTGAATACAGAGTAACATGAATGTTTTTGAGAATAAAACAGGAGTGTATTTGCTAATTTGCCAGGATGCATTGACTCAAGTGTTTCACAACTTCCTAGTTTGAGCAATAGAAATGGAATAGATTAAAAAAATAAAGATTTCTTTTATAATAGATGTGCTTGAAAGCTAATCCGATCTATCCTCCAAAATTTTTTGCCTGAAAAAGTGTATTTTCAAATTGTTCTGGTGAATGAGGCTTTGAGCAACATGGTCTAGCAGGAGGTGTCCCTGCCCACGGCAGGGGGTTTGGAACTAGATGATCTCTAAGGTCCCTTCCAACCCAAACCATTCTGTGATTGTATGATATAAAAGTAGCCTGTATTGTATAGTCACAGACAGTTATTAATTCTCTGCCTTGGAAGAGCATTAAGAGCAAATAAAATTTGTCTTCACATCTGTGTATGCTCTTGCAGTGACAAATAGGTTTCTTCATTTCTCAGTGACAAAGGAAATAAAATACTGGAAGTAATATCTACAATTTACTGGTGGCATAATTCTTGAGCTAATTTTAAGTATCTTTTAATCAAATTCTGATTAACACAATCTATCTTCTTTGCTTGTGTTAAAGATAGCTTTCTATTGAGTTGCATTTAGTTCCACTTGTTAGGACAATCCATTACCATGGTTCATCAGTAAGCATTTTTACTTTATCTCACTAGTTCTAAGCTCAATCTGATACTGTTAAATTGGTATTAGCATCTGTATTCTCTAATGAATGCTCAACACTAAATTAGAAAAGGGAAATAAAAATATAACAAATATGAAATATTTCATGCATAGCAAACACTGATTGCTATCAGAGATCCATTTAATGGGTCATCTCCCCCATCTAGTTATCAGCTCACAGATGGGCTTTGTATCGTTTAAGATAACCCTTTGAACCTAGTGACTCAACTAATTTTCCACCCACCTCCATACCTCACAAGCGTATATACACCTCCAGCTTGACTAAAAGGATCGGATACTGTGCTTTTTCAAAAGTTAAACTGCATCTGCTGCTCTCTTCCCGTCAGCAGAACCAGTCAGCTCGAAGGAGACAGGTTTGTCATGTACACTTGGCCCTTGGTAGCTCATGCTGGTTGTATCCCGTCATGTTTTTATCCCCCTTATGCCTGAAAGTGATTTCCTCCAAGACAAGCTCTATAACCCTTCAGGGAGTGAGGTCACTGAGCCTGTAAATCCTTGGATCCCCCTTTTGCCCGCGGGTGTGATGATTGGCTTTTTACAGCCATCAGGGACCCCCCATTTGCCATGACCTCTGAAGGCTGATAGTGATTGATCTCACAAAGCTATTTGATTATTTTTTTTCATGTCCCACTAAGAGGCAAAATATGATTCAAAAGAGTGCAGAAAGGAAATTGGTTCTGCTTATTCGCATAAAACAGATCATTAGTAGCAAACTCTAATGAACATGACAGAGAGCTTCAACAGTGGTTTTCCAGTGCACTGACTATTGCTTTAAAGAAAAGAAATGCAGCATGAGTACAGTGTTAAATTAGGAGACCTAATTTAATTTTTTTTAAAATTTAAGATTTAAAAAAAATAACTTGCATTAATAGATATAAACTAAGTCTTTAAAAAGCCACTGTTCTTCCCTGTAATGTCTCAACAACCTTTCTTCCAACGAATGCTATCAAGTGCAGTATTCCAGAGAGAAAAAGACATGACATTTATTTTCCCCTGTTGTGTTCAGGCTAGATGCAGGTATCACAGGAACTAAATATTGTTTTTCATTGACTTATTTTAACTTGATTGTTTCCTCGTCTCTATTCCTCTTGTTCTCATAGAATGAAAGTACATTTTTACATAGTAAACCTGAAGTAGGAGGAGTGGTGGTATGCTTTACATTCTGTTGATCCACTTAATTAATATCTCTGTGTAAGAAATGCGTGTATCAAGTATCTGTTACTATGGTTGGTTATATGCTACTTCATTTTTGTTAAAAATTACCCGGACAACCTAGTAGCAAGTGTATTTCTGTTTTATTACTGCTTAAAAGTTTCATTTGGTATGTGTATGAGGTATATATTAGATTAAACTTTTATTATGCTTTAAGTACTCTACCTTGGACTTTGTTTCGTTTAGTTCTTTTAAGACCTAAGCAAAAGGGCTTGGGAATACTTGTAAACTCTCCAATTGCTTCCAGTGGATTTTAAATCAGACTAAATATCTCATTGTTTGCTCTAACCAAGAAATTAATGGAAATATTAAACATTCTAAAGTGTAAAGAACGTTTTTGAATATATTGACATAAACACCTCAATGAGCAATCTACAAGAAATTTAATGAAAACGCCTTTTTATTTAAAAAATCTTCATAGTGTTTTTTTTTAATTCAGTTTAACTCCAAGTCAGAAAAGGGGCTGAAGGAGCTGTAGGTGAATGCTGTTTGGGCAGGGAAAGTGAGAGGATTTTCTTCTAGTCCTTTCCAATTTTAGTTTTCAGTCTTTTTAGTATGCCAGCTCTTGCTGATTAACAAATATACCAGCCAAATATGATGGTTTCCATCACCATTTATGGATTTGTTTTTTCAAAGATAGGATCCAGCAAGTCTCATCCCTGTGTGTATCCATAGATCTGCACGAGTGTTTGATAAGTAACTACATCCTGAGAAGTAGACAGGTGTTTTTGTCATCTATGAAACACAAACCTGAACATATACACCAGGCTCTTTCCTGATCTTTCTCCCAGTATTTTCTTCTGGATTACGGTTACTGGGAGCAACCATGTTGAGTTAAATTAGAATTTAATTAGAAATGCTATGTGTATAGACCTGTTATTCTGATAGGAATCTCTGTTAGCATTCCATTCACTAAATACTCCTGTCTCTCAGCTTGACCTATTCCTGCTTTTAGTGTGTGCCTAATCGATAAAGAATTAATTCAAACTCAGTTCATAGAAATTGGGGGTTTTTCTGTTGTCTATGCAAACTAGATACTAGGGCATACTTCTCGGTGTAAAAGGTGTAGTTCCTGTATGGCATTTCCAGTGTTGCAGGGACTGTTGCAACTGGGATTTAACAAATTGTTCTGACTCTGAAATATCTGTGGGGTAGTGTTGTTTTTCTGTCACTTTAGCATGAAGTGCAGGACTATATATACACCTGAACTTCTGATTAACTGTGGAAATTAGAAACTACAAAGATATTAGTCATTACTTTTTTGTACATTAAAAAAAATGAGAAAATAATAAATTTATCATCACTTAAGGAGTTAACTCTGTTAATATCCAGCCAGATTAGATTTATTGGTTAATACCACACTGAGATGAAGGGGATAATATCTACCTTGCTGTGTGACTGTTTCAAGCTGTCTGCAGCCTTAGGCAGGCATCCTATGCATGCCACATTTGAAAGGTTAGCTCTGTATCTGAAATAATGTTTAGAGCTTCAGGCTCAAATTTGATTGTTTTGCTTGACATCTACTATTGCAAGGATATAAAGCAACTACAAACCCGCGTAACCTACCTGTGAATTCCAGTTTATAGCTGTTCTGCAGGTCTAGAGTGATGTGAAGTAATGGGAGTAAGGGGAGAAAACATGACCCTCGGTTTTGTTTCTAAAAGAAGTCTAGATTTCTGAAGCACAATTATGTAGAAATTTAAAAATGGTCTGAAATTATGTAGTAGTTTACTTGCTTGCATAGGAAAAATTATACGGAAGACTCCTGTTTACGCTTTCTGTTGAAAGTATTGTGCAGGTACACAATCCACTCCTTTTGTACACAGATGCAGAGATTTGTTTTGGTGTCATAAACCCTTGAAAACTGTAACCCATCACATAGTTCTTGTATTCTTTTCTAGTTTAAGTGATTGAATATCAATCACAGGGATGGAATGAGGAAAGGAAGTCTGATTTCAAAAAAAGTATGTATTTGCGTGACTCAAGTATTGGGTTCATTTTTCAAAAACAAATTTAATTTATAAGGGTGGGGGGCAGGAAAGTGTCTATACTGACTTAAAAGCATGCTCCAGTGAGGTTTATTTTCAAAATGATAACATGCCATTCTATTATAGCTATGTGCTAGAGTGATAAAGAGCTGGTTTATCCAAGTAACAAATGCTTTTTCGGTTCATTATAACAGAATTTCCAATAGAATGCAACTTCTGAAATCCCTCTAATTAAATCTATTTTTAGCTCTTATTTTTCATATTGCCAAGTGAGAGGAGATTCTAAAAAGGAGTAATTTACTAAGTGGAATAAAAACAATGGGGAAAAATAAGTCAGCATTGAAGGTCAGTATCTTGTTCAGAGTACTGTCTGAGGAATATAGTTTTAATATTCTGATACTTGTGTCATGGATTTGGTGTCCTTTATTTCCAATAACAATAGCAGAAAACTTAATTATTAAACCATGGCTTCTTCTTGAGGGGTTCTGCGAAACTAGGCCTTCATTCTTGCAGATATAATGGCAAAATAAATGTGACATCTTGAATTGGAAGTGGGTGAGAATGTTTTTGCAGGCAGTGTGTTATGTTTTTAATTGTGTGCAGTTCCCCTCAAACAACCTTAAACTCTTTCAAGCAATCAAAATACGTTTTGGTAACTGATGTGTTGACCCGCTGCTAGGTAATTGTTTTTCCATCTGAACATTAAGACTCATTAACTACTTATGCTCACTGAAGTCAATAGGACTGTAAGTCAGATTTTTGGAGGAGGACTTTGGGAATTATGTATTCTAGCAAAACTAGGCTTGGAAAAGTCTTGGAGGCCTCCCTATTAATTGGAAAATTCTAAGGTGAAAGTGGGATCTGCCTTGTTTAATTCCAGCTAGGCTCCCTCTACCAGTCAATTGAAAATGGTGATGATTCATGGCATGTATCTCCTGCCTATTTTAACCTAGAGTTACATCAAATTAACTCTGTTTCATGAGTAGTTGCTGCACATATACTAATAATCTTTCACAGACGCATGGCTTGTACTCAAGATGCTGCATTTTTAATGCAAGTGTACACATAGTTAAAGTATTTCTGGTTTTTATGGATTCTTCACATAACAGCAGTAAAACTATTCATAAGATACAGAGACTGCTTATGAGACAGGTTACATTTCTGCCATTAAGGATACAGAGTATTTCAAAATGCTTCTCTAACTTTATTGCAGTTTTTCTTATCCTCAAGAGCTGTCAAAAACTTACCTAGAACTCATAGAAGTTATTAGAAGGAAAAAATCTTTTTTTTCTACTACAATGAAGAAATTATCTTAACTAAAATTTATTAACTAATTATATTAACTAAATTGTATTTGACAATCATCACTTGAAGGCAAAATGCCATAGCAGTGAGAGATCTGTTTAGCCTGCTACTCATTTGAGTAGATTCACTAAATCAAAGCAAGTATCAACTGCCAAGAATATTTCTAGGTGGTTTAAGCCACTGCGCATTGCTCCCTGAGATGAAAGCCTCCATTAGGTACATTCACAAATACAGTTAAACAGAGGCAGAGCTTTTAAAAATGGTATTTTCTGGATGGGGGTGGTAGTGGTATATCACTTTACCCTGGATGTGTGGTGCAGTATTTTGAGTTTCAGTGTACTGACTATGAGAATCGTACTCTTATGTTAACAGCATACAATGCAATTAATTTTTTTATTGGAAATAATATGAATGTAATATTCACATCCAAGGGAATTTCACTGTTATTTGACATCAATTAGCTTGACATAAAAATCATTTGTTACAATTCCCATGTAAAGCAGAAATATTTATCTTAAATGGCAAACTCCGCTTAGCTCTTCTGATTTTTATGTTGATGTAATTTTATTCCACTGTAACTAATTTAACATTAATTAATGTCCAGATTAGCATTTCAATGCTAATACATGGGTGTTGGGAATTGCTAGGATTTTCCTTTTACACAATTTAGTTGGCACATGTAATTGGGAGTTGGGGAGCACTCTTTTTCTTATTGGTAAGCTCGTGGAACTGCCTTTCTGTCATACTCCATGTTCCTGAATAACATAGTGGATGGGGTTCTCCACAGCTCCATTGATATGGTTTAGAATAGGTGTGAAAGCATCCAGGTTTTACTCCAGTGTCATCATCATAGGATCTGTATTCTCCAGAGCAATGGGACTAGGTTCTCCGCAGAACCTCTCACTCTGAATGAAACTCTGTGATCATTTGCTAATACCCTTCAAAACACAGAATTCACAGAAATGCCTAAGAGCAAGTGCATAGCTAGTTATTCTGTCTTACTCTTGCCACTAAGCTAGTGGTTCTACAGCAAGATTTTTATTCTTGAGGGAGACACTTCTGTAGTCTTGTCCAATTGAAAAGCAGCCGTCTGCTGACCTGCATTATTGTAGACACTAGGAATTTTATAAAGGATATTATGTATTCTCTCTTTCTTGAAAATTCTTTAGCTGTTTATCTTCTGTTATTCTATGGACTATGATATACAAAATTGTATAAATAGCATAGTCATAAATATGTATAAGCTTAATTCGGGAAAATGTTATTGGAAGTCTGCCCCAGTTGTGCCTCTTCAAACAGTCAAATTGCTAACAATGAATTTGCAAAAACAAACTGGAAATAGTGCTGATATGGTCATAACTGCACGATAATTCACATTTTCTTACAATAGTCCTGTTCTGTGGTTCCAATAAATTATTTTCATTTTGTATTTTTTTTCATTATGCTGCAAGTGCGGGCCTCTGCAGAAGGACCAGGGACACTCATGTGGGCAGAGAACGTATTTTATTTATTGGTAAAGTAGTTAAAGCTGAGTCTTCACATAGGCCCTTTGTTCCATGACTGCTTGAACAAGTTGTGGTGTCCAGTTGTCTTTGTCCTGATGGTGAATCAGCCCTTTGTCTTGACTGAATGGCCTGTGAACATGCTGCTGGTTTGGAGGCTGTGTTTGCTATTCAATGAATGGTGTATGCAGACAAGTTTTTTGTCTCCAGATTGTTCATTGCTTGTCCAAGGAATTACTTCAGCTATAGATGAATTCCCTTGGAAATTTACTTCTCAGTGATTCAATGGATATGTATGAAGAAAGATCAATATGCAAGCTCACATATTCCTTATGCATAATACAGACCAATGGGTGAGACGACTTCTAAAAAGTCCTAATTTATGAAATAAAAATTATTTCCTGTACTTAAATAAGTGGCTGCCTGCAATAACATGAAGTCTGAGACTAAATTCAGAAAAGGGGTGTGATGGGAAAGGGACTAATTTTCTGAAGGAGGAGATATTCCCCATTAGTTTCAAATTATTGCTTCAGGAATATTTCACCTCTTTTGTAAATTGTTTTCATAGGAGTCTCCCTCTAATCTGCATTGACAGGTTTGTGTTATTCTTTCATTTTTCATAGCCATTCAATTTGTAAGCCTTTCTTTCCATCAGTAATATTTCCTTGGTGTTTAGTTATTCAGCAGCTACTAGGTAGCACATCTTTCTGCACAACAGAAAGGATGACCATCTGACTGCAGTCCTGAAAAAACAGCCAACAATTTGGAGGTAATTGCAAAGAGTTAATGGCAGCTGAAGCAGAGACAACTCAGTTGTCAATTCAGTGCAGAACTCCTTTTGTATCGCCATATAAACTGTGAGAAAGTTCATTGGGAAGGTAGTTAACAGTAGTACAAATTGGTGGAAATGAAATGGGACTCAGGCCCAATATGTGTGAGGAAGTAGTAGGAAATTAGAATGTCCCAGCAAGGCAAATTATGGCAGGTTGGAAGTTATAGAGCAAATGATGTCTCTGGGCAAAAAGATTTTTACAAAGAACAGTGCAGAGCATAAGAGAGCATAAAAGAAGGAAATTATCTTTGTGGAATAAAGATAAATCATTGAAAAAATATTCCGAAGAGAAAGGCACATGGATGGTTGTCAGTCATAGCTTGATTTAAACCCAGAAGTCAATAGTGCTACTTCAGTCTGAAACTGTCTCTACTGAGTAGAAAATGTCACCATCTTAAAACGTGTTCTACCAAAGCATGATCCCAGCACTTGACTCAAGTGGGAATCTTACACTCCTCTCTGAATAATGCATTTTTTTTTTCTTCTGTTTCTTGGTACTCTTCCTCAATAATCAGGGCAATCTGAAAAAATGTGCTTTTATAGATTGCTTCTAAATTTTTCATCCTCATTATTCCAATTATGGCAAATTTTGAAATGGATGCACAGACTCAGTATTTACCATGTAGCAAATTTGGAAATCAGTTAAATTGCGGCTTTGTTTACATTAGGTATTTCATTGCAATGTGATAAGTATATTTAGGCAGTTATTGCTGAGACGACACCTATCATTATTTTATGCGATTCAAGGGTTTATTCTGATTACTAGATCCCTTGATCCACAGTCACCATATGAAGACATGGTTTGAAAATTTCTGGAGGGAAAAGGTATTAGATGCACAGTGGATGACTTTGTGCTAGCCAGCCATACGCTGGCGTGCTTTCAAAGAAAAGCTGCTGGTTTCGTTTCCTTCAAAATGAATCCGATTGTGTGCACCAAAAGTGCTGTGAAAGCTGAACATGTGTTATGTGCCCTCCCTACCAACAGCTCACACTGCCTTCGTCTCTTAGTGGCCTTTAGTAGAGCCAGCTGTGCCCAACCAGCTGCTTCTGCTGCTGACTTCCTTGATGGATGAGCTGCCACATACAAATAATTTCTGATGAAATCATAAGTCCTGGTGTACAGTGGCTGAGGAGGGAATCCAGCTCTTCAGAGCTGTGTGCATTCCATGAGTTTGCTCTGCTGTGATACAACTCATGCTATTCAAAGGGTAAATTATTCGTTCTCATTCTCAGTCCTCCTGTCAAGTACTGCACTAGCATTGGAGGAGACGCCGTACCATTTCTGATCACTGCCTTGGTCAATAGCTATTCCATCCAGACTTGACCTGCAGTGCTGTATTTCATCTGGTTCAGCTATAGAGCTGATTCATGAACACTTTGACAACCAGATGTTTTGTCAGCCTCTGCAGTAGCAGAGCTGTGGTATGCACCCATAGGACTGTTCTGCCTTGAAAGCAGCATTGTGTCATGTGTTAATGATATCTCTTGCAGTTGCTAGACATTTTGAGGATGAAGTAGTTTTGTCTTTGCTTAATGTAGTATACTGTATTAAGAAGTAAACAGCCCATGCAAGCTATGATTCTGCGATAGCTTGAAAGCTGTGACCTGCAGCAAGGTAAATTGTATAGCTAACCAAATGCCAGGCTTGCTAAATGGGCCTTTATTTACCTTGAAATGGGATCGATTTGAAACACAGACTATTTCAGGTAACAGGCATTTAGCCTTCTGTATGCTTTGTTTTGATCTTTTTGTACAAAATGAAGTGTTGCTTTTTACTGTGAAAGATGAGACAGTTAAGTGAGATATAACTTGTTTGATATTGTAAATAGGAAATATAAAAAACCAGCTTAGATTTTTAAAATAAAACTAATTTAACAGAAGACGTTTAAATTACTCTGAAATAAGTAGGGCAAGCCAGTAAATGCTAGGGAATTCAACATGAAAGTTTGATTCAGATCCCATGGATAATTCATACTTCACATTCCTTCTCTTTCTAGTTCAGGATAAAAGTCATGCTAAAATTCTAATCAGGACTACTATAAATTACCAAATTCTCTTTCCTCCTGGTAGAAATAGCTTTGTATTTCTCTGCACCTTATTCTTTATCTGTAACTATCTTTATTCAATGATGTTTTCTAAACTGAGAGAAACTCCTCTGTGCTGCCTGACTGGGGTTTTTTTTCTTGTGCTTTTTTATTATTTTTTTTTTTTAATTCCTTATTCTTACCCTTTAAGAATACCAGTTTCGTGAATGATTTTCATCCAAGTCTTCTGTTCTCCTTAAGGCTCTCCCATCTGCCTTAGGGTTTGTCCAAACCGCTTTGAAGTCAATGGGAACTGCCCCATTTTCCTCACAAGCAATTTTTGGAAAAGCCATTAGATTTCAGTACACTCTATGTAAGGAGAAAACTCTTGGTGTCCTGAGAAGCAAGTTTGGTCTCTGCTCTAGAATACTTAATTTGAATAAAATGAATTTACTCTCCTTGTAGTTGTGTAATTCACTTCGTGTGCGCGTTTTCCCTCTTTACAGCCACGATTTGTTTTAGAAAGAAAAAGGCTTTTCATCCAGTGTTGTGTGTGAACACAAGGCACTGAGGTATGGCACTAAAGGTGCAACTTGGAATGACTAGTTAATTATCCTAAATAAGGCCCTGTAAAACTTTTCTTTTGCCCACTGCAACAGGATGTTCTGTAAATGAAATATATTTTGTAGCAAACTCTTTCAGAAATTGTTAACTCTTTTGACTGGTATGGTTTTTCATAGCATTTAACCTGTAGAGTTGGCACTAGAGGTGCATTGACCAGAGACACAGGAACCACTGCAGTTAGGAATGACCAGAAAAGAGATCTATGGTCACGCATATGTTAAAAAGAAGCTCTGATCATGTCCAGTAGCTCTAGCACATCTTGAAACACAAGTACCTGTGGTGTTGCCCGCTCAGGTGCTGCACAGACAGCTGCAATGAGCAGTGCTCCCGTTGCAGCCCTGTCGGGGTGTGCTGCCTTCCGCCAACGGCATTTGTGTAAGGGAGCCCTCTGCGAGCTCTCACAGGGTCTCTGTGTGACACTAACCATTGTTGATGTCTTCATCACTTGGTCAGCAGGATCTTTATCCCCTGTGTAGGGGGATAAACGTAGAAGACGTTAATAGGAAAGGATGCTTGTCTAGAATCTTTTCCCGTGCTTCTCCACAAAGTATTCAGCAGTGATAGCCTTCTCCCAGTGCTGGGAACTTTGATCCCGTTAATTCCTGAGATTACAGGTGTTAGGTGTCTCCGCACCCTCCATTAGTCATTTGTCTATCTCTTAGGAGTGTGGTTGCTTTGAGTCTGAAATTGTTTAGCTGGAATGATTTATGTCCATATTTCTATTTTAAGAGCACAGCTTAATCTTATAGCAGCAAAATATTAATTCTTGTGGTTTTTGGATGTTGTTTTACAGCGATGTTTACATTTATTCAGGTTTTCCCTTATACCTGAAGCTGTATGATAGAGTTGCATTCTATTGTTACTATGCAGGGAAGAAATTTACAAATTCCCTATTTTGGAAATCAGAGTTGTTCTTATCTTTAAGCTAAAAAGACAACTTAATCAGCAATAGTATCTTCTGTGAAGTATCTTGCACAATTACAATCTTAGACAACTAGACAATTTATTTCCCAGATGTCATTATATCTGCAAATACCATTCTCCTTCTGTGTAATTTCAACATTGTATCTACTGGCCTAATTGCCACCTAGTATGTTAAGTTGAATGCAGCTTCTGTCCTCATACTCTGCTTCAAATACATTCAGCTTTTGAAATAAAAATGCATTGTGTAGCTTTGCATCATATGACTCATGATAATGTTTTCACAAGAATGCTGAAGCTTAGGAGGAAAGTTCCTCAATGTCTTAAAAAAAAAAAAAAAAAACAGCAGAATGAATTTTTCCCCATTCTCTGAGGAAAAAATCAAGTCAAACTCATCCTAACTTTAGAATCAATCCATAAAACATACAGCACATGCAGTATAAAGCAGACTTATCTACAAAAACACCTGGAAAATGAAAATTTGTTTTATTAAGTATTATCATTTCCCTTGCAACGCTTTTTCACTGTTGCTTTTTGAGTAAATTCCTATTGTGCAGCATGTTTTAAAATGTATTCATTATCTTCTTTTGCACAGTTCTTTGGGGTAAAGTTTGTTCTATAGCTGTGCACTGTTAACCTAGCTTCTCTTTGTTTATTCCTTTCAATTATTCTTTGGGCTGTAGAAGAAATAAATTTTAGGGTTGCTGATAATTTTTTTTAATAGACAGTGGGGGATTCCTGTTAGTGCTTAAAAAATAGTTTTATAGCCTATATAGTGTTCATATTAATGTACTATTTTCAGCAACATCATTTTTTTAAAAAACTTTCCTGTAATTTTATGTAATACATGTATCTTTCTTTAATAAAGAATTGTTTGGAAAATGTCATTCAAGTTCTTGGATTTCCATAGATAGTTTATTTTGCTGGGATCTGTGATATTGATCTGCAGAGTTGGTCTTGTAGTCACAACCTATAAAGGTACGAAGCTCTAAACATAAAACATTTATTTGAACAACACTTAGCACTGAAAGATAGGAATTTGTGTTATCTGCATGCAGGTGTCCAGAGCGTTGTGCATTGATGGCTCTGTTTCCAAAGCACCATCTATCTCCTATACTTGAAATATTATATATTGATTATAGGATTAAGTTAAAGCCAATTTATATTTCATTCTCTGAGATAAGAAGGGAGTGGCAGTTTTCTGTGAGGAAGTCAATCCCTATCAAGGTTACAGAAAAATTCTTAAGCCAAAGAAGAGCTGAGCTTTATGGAGAAGACCTGCTTCTGAAGGCAATTGCTTCAGAACTATTGGACCCTGGAGAACTGGATGCTAGGAGTGAAATTGTTGAAACAAAAGGAAACAGTTTATCTTCCAGTGTGCTCTGTGGGTTGTCTGCTTATTTAAAGCTGTTTCTGAAATGCACATTCAGACTCGGTGAAAGCTTCAGGCACTAGCCAGTTTGAGAGTATGCCTGAAAAATAGCTTAGTATATTCTATGGTATATGGTGTATTGGGTTTGTTTAATGCTGTAATTAAGCCAACAGCGAGCTTGTCTGTGAAAAAAGGTGTAGCTGAGGAAACAGGACCAGAACGCACAAAGACCAAGCATGTATTGTTCTTAGCTTGGCCAGTTAGCAAATCTTCCTCTTTGTTGGCTTCTGCTTTAGTAAACTCATTTGAAGAAAGTCTCACTCTTGGAGGATACTGGTTTTGGTGCTGATGACAATGTAGTCAATTTTCTGTCGGTTTTAGTGCTTGCTGTTGCTACCTTGATCTCTATTTACTCCTCCATTAGTTTCGTCAGGCTGGCTGCCTTTGAAATTGTCTTTCTGATTTCATTTACAGAGATCCGTCAAATTGACCTAAGATCAAAGGAGGTATTGCTGTAAATTTAGGGATCTCTCTTTAAAACTGTTTACTCTCAAAAAGCTCTCGCTTACTGTCAGTAACATCATGGGTTCTTGCACAGCAAAAGCAAGTCCTTTAAATAGTCATATTGTTTGATAGTGACTTCACACAACTGATGTCATTCTGACGACTGATTTTTGAGAAGAGAAAGTCTATAATAGTTTTGCTATAACTATTAAGGATAAAACTGTTAAGCTTGTGGTTCTGCTAATCCACTTAAAAAATGGTAAATGAAAACTCCTTCACCTTGACCTGTCTATGTCTTCCCTGACCCAAATGGACTGGCCTTCCGAAGAGACAGCAGTGGTCATATCACACAAAACATTACAGAAAAAGCCAAAAAACCAGCATTTTCAAGGCTAAAGGTAAAATGCTGTATGGTACTTAATTCCGTGCTTACTGCTCATCCAGGTTGCTTTTTACTTAAGTCATTGAATTAGGCTTTTCTATGTATTTTCTGGTATACATTATCATACCAAGGGTAATAAAGATGCTCAGTGAAGTGATGTTTTATTATTATTTCCCATAACCATCCTGGAGACAGGCACTGATTTCCATTCTCTCAATATGTAAGTCATTAAATAAAGGGTGGAAAAATTATGGCTGCTGGTGCAGAGTTTGATGCTTAATTCTGCTCCCATTCAGTGCGGGGAGTCTGCGTCCTTCCACTGAAGACGGGTTGGTCTTAAAATGCTCCTAAGTTTCACAGGCAGAACTCTACTGTGTTTCACTGTTAAAGTGTAATTTTTTAGCGAGACTAGCTGCTCTTTAGATTTCATCAGGAAATACTTTGCCATTCAGTGGATATCCTTTATCACCTTGCTGTAGTTTAGCCCAGAAGCAGAGTTTAAAGCCTATTTTCTCATGCACCGCCCGCCGGGAAACCCCTTGAACAGCATGAAAATATGGTTCTGGCTTTAGGCATTTTTTTACTGTAATTTATCAGTCAGGCCCCTAGTAAACTCTGGAATATTTTCCACTGTTTGAACACACCAATTCTCTCAGAAAAGCCTTTTAAAAATTCTTAGGGTTGCCAAGATGTACATCTGAAGTATCATATGTCTTTATGGAGGCACATCAAAATGAATATGGGTGATTTCAAACTATGGCACGCCTTTGCACTAGGAACCGTATTTTCTCCAGATATATTTTCTAATCCAATAACTTTATGGGCACTACAATGTCCATAAGCACTGACAAAGTCAAGCACCAGCCCTTTAGAGCTAGAAAACTGGCAATGAAGTTTCATGTAGAGTTTCGATTTTATATAACTGCCTGCTATCTTTTCAGAGGCAAGCTGCTACTGCGTGAATCCATTTCTGCACTGCAGTTTCTTCCCTTCCCAGTTGTATACAGTTTTACCTCTTTTCAATCAATTTTTTAATATTGTGTGAGCATTTAAAAAAATTCTTTTTTTCATATCTCCTTTCCTTTTGTGCAAACAAGGAGCTGTTAAGAGCTAGATGTTCAGCAAGGGCAAGAACTGTGTTTCGGATATTTTCCATACTTAAACTGTTCTGACGTAATGCTGGTAGAGAACGGGCTCTCCCTCTCGGTGTGGTTTGGCTAATGTGAAATTTCAAGATGGGGAACAGTCAAAAGATGTTACTGGAATCTCCAGCTGGTGTCAGACGTGTAAGGTACAAGTACTTCTTATGTTAAGTCACCTGATCAAAGATCATCTTTTTCCTTCATTTATTCGGAGTTTAGGACAATAAGGTCCTGTTCTTGCCCTAGGTGGCAACAGGACTTTGTTTCAGTAGTAAACATGTCATGAAGTGCAGTTTGCAAACTAGTTTGGAGAAAGATTATGGCTAATTTCCAGTACAAGTCTTTATTTTGAATCTCTGTTCTTTTTAGGCTGTTATCTAGACAAGTAATCACACTGACATGTGCCAAATCTGGGCATTCAACTCATGTTGGCAACTGTGAAAATCGCTTAAGCGATTTAAATGTGTGTAATCAGAGACACTTCTGAATGGCAATGCGTTTTCTTTCCTCATGAGTAATTTCCAATAATTTCTAAATTCAAAATATCCTTATCTAGTCCTTTTATTGCTTAATCTTTCTGTGTGCTGTATGTATAATTCGACAAACATGATCATAACTAAGTGTCGTTCCTCATTGGGAAGCAGGTAATCAAAACAAGATTGGTCACAAAGCTGCTGAGCCAAAGAGCAATGCTGCCAGAGCAGCAAATCTGGGGCTCGGCTTTTCAGAGTTTGTTCTGGTTCTCATCAGTCCGTGCAGGGTTGAATGAAGCCTGGTGATTTCTGTGGTTTGAAATTAGAACCTTCTGTGTTTCCTGTCCTCTGGACGTCTGCATTTGTGTTACTTTGCTTATCATTTTTCTGAAATACACATACGTTTTGGTGGAAATGATGAAATATGTAAGGTGTTCTTCGTTCCTCTAGGTTTCCATGACACTTCATAACAATATGAAATGGATTTACATTTCATCTCTAATTGGTACCTACTTGGAATCTGTTCTTTAGAAATAAATGAGTTTTACAAATTACGACTGAAAAAAAAATGAATTTGTCTCAAATAGACATATTGCACTGTCTTATGTTTTGTGGCATGACAGACTGTGCCCAGGTATAGAATGGGCCAGTTGCGTTTGGATTTCACTGTGAAATGAGGGTGCTTGGCTCCTGGAAGGGGTTCATGCCTTTCTTTTGAATCAGGCTCTTGACTGCTGACACTTTCTCCCATGAAAGTTAAGACAATTCCGTTCTTAAGTGGAAAAAGTTTTCTCCCTTCTTGCTTAGTGGCATGAATTTACCACTTAGAGAGAAGGAACAGTCACTTTCACCTGACTCAGGCACTTGTGAAAAATTCTGTTGTCACTGTTTTTAAAACTGTGGATTCCTGCTTCTCCCCTGTCCCTCATTAAGTAGTTTGCTGAACTTCACCATCTTCTGGAGGCAAATCACCTGTTTCAGCTGTCTTGTATTGAACGCATTTTGAATATATTTGAACAGTGATCTGATCGATGTCTAGATGTCTACGAGCTGTGGCGACCAAATGTGGAGTTCCTGAGAAACTTCAGCAGTACATATGTGGAGCAGTCCTGTGTCGTATGCACAGGAAATAGAGATTTAATGTGTATATGATATTGTTAGGTGCATCCTGCATTGAGCACTTTGCTGTGAATAAACTGCCAGTGTAGGCTAGTTTGCATACTGAGAGCCTACTGGTTTTTGGCAGTAGTAACCTGCATTTCGTATGGAAATTCATAATAGGTTTGAGTGTATGGTGCTGGCTACAGAAAAGAAATGGAAGCAATTCCTCTTTAATTGTGTTATTTCTGAATCATTTGATCTCTATCATATGTCCAAATAAGAATTTACAAAAGAATAATTTAAGGTACCAGTTCTTAATAGGAATGGTTTTAAAATAGAAAAATGAGTGATTCTGTCTTCAGCTGGGGAATGTTACACACTCCAAATGTTATGTAAACTTGGTGAATAAATGATCTCTGCAAGAAAAATGTATTTTAGTTTGATATATAATGTTTGTGGAAAACGCTGAATTACTAGTGTCTATGTATGTATTTACTGTGCTATAGTATTGCCAGTCCCAAACACTTCAAATACTTAGTATCAAATATAATGTTTTTTAAAAGCAAAATAGTATTTATTTATTTTTTTTCTGCTGCTAGTCCATGCATAACATATTGCACATTTTTAATGAAAGGAAGAGATTAGGAGCTGTGTCAAAAAGTAACAAATCAAACTTCAGATCTCACTAGAATGACATTAAAATTGTAAAACCTAACAACCCTGAGCAAACTCTTAAGGAAGACTCTCATTTGCTATGTTTGGAAAATTGAGTATAGTGATGAAATTGCCACATAAGTATTGTTTCTTATTTTCCTGAAGGAACTGATAGGTTCAGACTCTGTTTTTTTCCCCCTCAAATATAAAATACCCAAGAGTATTTTAAAATTAGGATCCCTAAAATTAGAATTCTAGGTAAATTGAATTTTGCAAGATGGAGTTATGCATTGGCACATCATGGAAATTTTCCACATACTTTGATAGAACCATTTAATCATAGAATAATTACGAGGCACTTGTCTGGTCCAGCTTCAGCATTGGATCACGTTAGTAGGACTCTGCTTATCCATGTTGTGAATATCTCCAAGGTTGGTGACTCCACATGTCTCTGGGCAAATATTCACAGGAATAGAGTAATAAGACCCATGTGAGCATGACTCCCGAGAAGTGCCCAGCCTACCTCATCCTGCAAGCTGCCTGCAAAATGATGCTGGAGACAGCGTGGCGTATAACACTTTGTGAGTCTGAGAGGAGTGTTTTGAACAAGTCATGTACAGATATTGGTACTCGGATGGCTGGATAGTTGTATACCAGGGTCACTGCAGTGACTAAAGTCACTGCTCACTGCTCTTTTTCACAGCTGGTATTCTCTTTACCAAGAATCCAAATCTGTACTAGTAGGGCTGTCCGATAATGGTATGACCTTGGTGTGGGAGTGTGATACATGAACCATTAAAGAGCAGTACAGTCTCAGCTGCTTTGTGGTCAAAACAGCTGCTTCTGGGGAAAGTCAAGGATTAATTTTGAATCTATAGGGAGCTGCTTGAGATCATGAGCTTCAATGTAGTATGGAGTTATCTCTGATTGTTATAGTGGAAAGCTTTTGCTCTTGTTTATACATAGAGGGTTATCACCCAAATGATTGTCTCCATTTTGAAAAGTTTGAATTTAGCTTACTGGTCTGGGTCAGAGATCTCAAGGCTTCAAGAAGAGATTTTTGTATAATTTTTTTAATTGAGACACTTGTGCATGTTTATGTAATTTTTTAAATTAAAGGTCTCCTTGCTTTAAAGGGAAAGAAAACAAAAGCAGGTAGGATAAAGTTTTGGCCTCATTAAAATCAAAAAGAATTTTCTATTAATTTGTTTCTAGGTTTTTTTTTCAAGGATTTTGTCTGCAATAGCAGAGTAAAACACAATACTGAGGCGTAAAATCCAGTCTCCAGGCTTTTTCCTCTGGGGTAAAGGAAAGTTAAAAAACAAAGCCAAGGATAATCAAAGGTAGGACTTTGTTAGTATTAAAAAGGAGAGGCACATTTACTGAGAAGCAAGGACCATAATAATCAAAAGGCAGGTTCTTTCCAACTCGGGTGAGCTTTAGAGCCAGTCTTCTTTCCAATATAAAGAGTGTGTCTCCACATGTTATGTGTAGATAAGGATTTCAGGAAATAATAATAAAATCCTAAGCCCCCTTTCTCTGAAAAGCACTAAGCACAAGGTATAAAGAAAAACATACATTTTTTAAATGGAAACCCCTTTGCAGACAGGTATATCTCAAAAGAAAGTAAGTCCATTATGACCCGGAAAAAGACTAGCAATCATTAATAAATGTCATTTGTAATGTTATTGTTAGAAGTGACTCTGTAGAAAGAAAACTCTCTTGGAATATGAATATGAGAAAGACAAAATGCAGTTCAGGTATATTTTTGGTTTCACATCTGTCATATTTTCAGCCACCCTGCAGCTATATATGTGTGTGTGTGTGTATATATATATATATATAGGGTAAAACAGTTCATGGGAGAATGTCTGTGAATTTTAATGACAGCTCCAGGGTTTTCATGACCTATCAGCTCTGGAAATAATACTACTGGTTTGTAAAATTTTTCAGTAAAAATCATATGACAATAATAATGGTGAATAATCTGTAGAAAGAGAAAATTTATTCAAGACGTATGATATGTTAGGCAATGACTTTAGTAAAACTAAAGCTTTTGGCCCCAGATGAGGAGATTTTCAGTCATTCAAAGCAAGAACTGTTGGACAAATATAGTATATTTTGCAGCTGTAATTTGTAAACAGCATGTGGCAAAGTGGTGTAATTTATGTCAAAGTGTATTTTTTATTGCATAACTCCTTACTCTTTCTAGTGGGGGTCAATAACATAACCTGCAAAGGTACTACTGAAAAGCCAAGTAGTTTCCTATCAATTATCTTGGGTAATGTAAGGCAACGTAAGTGCTGGATATCTTCACCAGCCAGATGCCTGCTCTTTAAAAAAAAAAAAAAAAAAAAGGCCATAATAGAAAGGGAAGAAAATGAATGACAAATTTGACATTTTGAATTTGTTTTTTAATAGGCTATTTTCAGGAAAGCTAAAATAATGATGATTTAAGAACAGCATTGTACACAGTTTAAATCCTCCTAAAGATGGAGGTCAACATGGGCTTCTGCAATTACAAAAATACAGATTAAATATTTTGAACATAAAATGCAGTTGATAAAGAAATCTATAAATGGAAGCCTTTTCTATGTTGCATGATGTTAACATGTGACATTTTGCTATCCATATAACCTTTAGCTTTTCTGTCAATATTATTGTGCTGTACTGATTTCAGAGAAGGCATTAAACACTCAGAACGAAAGGCATTTTTTATAATAAAGCAATTATTACCCTTTCTGATGTAGGAGTATAATCGTTTTTTAATGTATTGAATCAAACACTGTCTGCTTCAATAACTGTTGTTAAAACTAATCTATAATTTATTAGGAATGGAAGAAATTTTGATGTCAGGAATATAAACTAAGCACTACAACAAACATTTGTTGCAAAGAGGCACCGATACTTGGCAAGTTATGACTGAAGGGTCCAAGTATTAGCCTCAAACTAAGGTTTGATTTTTTAATTTTTTTTTATTTTTAAGATGAAAGCAAGCTGAACTTTTAGGTTTATAAAAAATAATTGGTCAAACAGCAACAGCAGAAACTGCTTACTAGTGATTGCATAAGCACTATTTGTGATATTCAGTTCAACAATCTCGTAAGACTGTCCCACTTAAAAAAAACTTGTGATGTAATTTTGAAATACAATGCATTATCTGAGTTGTTAAACCAAGTCTTTTCAAGATTCAATTCTTCTGTCTTGTAGCTTTCCTTTTTTTTTTTTAATCGTTGCTTCCAATGTGCAATTTGTGTGCTGATATATAGAAGGATGTTCAGTGATTTGTCAGTTGTTGGCCCAACCTTGCCTAAGCAAATGGTTGTGACTACAGCTTTCGATATTCGGAAGTATATGACTGCTTGTGTTGCAACAGTGTGTTGTGTAGCTTGTCAGATCTGTTCTAAAAGTTTTATTGGAAACACGGTTAACAGCAAGAGCAAAATTGTTTCTTGCGATTTTAGATGCCTTTTAAGAAATCTTACTTCTGTGTTGCTGCCATCTCAGTTGAGCTCTGGAAGTACAGTAATAGAAGATACTATTTAAGGGACTGATTGCAGTGATTAGAGGAGTCATTTTGATAGCCATATGTTTGTAGGGAGCAAACTTCAACTTTGCTGTAGAACTGACATCGTGCTGTTTTCTGTTCATTAAGCTATTGTGACAGAATAGAGTTTTTCTTGAAAACAGAGATCCAGACTCTGCAGTGACAGGAATCCTACAGGTTACAGAGAAGCCGGAGCGTAAAAAGGGAAGAACAGTAAGGTGTTATATCTAAGAAATACATATTTTGTATAGTTTTTCAGTATTGAAGAGAATACTTAATAAATGATCAAGCAGATTTTAGAGTAACATGCCAAAAGAAAAGATGAACTCACAACAGGAGGTTGTCTCTTGCTGAGTGCTCTGATATCAATGGGAATTGTGTAAAAACCTGTGGAAGAAAATAACTTCAAGGGTTTGCACTAATTCTCTATTTTAGGATGTTTTTACTACACTGCAGGATAAAGCCACAGTGACGATTGGTAATGTAACCTCATATTCCTGCGGTTTATTTGAACAGAAAGGATAATAAATATAGTTTACGAATACACAAGAACAGATCCTGGTTTTGTCGTCTAAGCTGTGTAGGTGCAAGAATCTGCCAGAGCAGATCATCTTGCAAAATGAGCCTATATAGTAGAACATCTGAGGGCACGTCTGCTCTGTAATGTATCAAAGAAAAAACTGAGATAGTGTTAAATGACTTTCTAATGAGAAATAATCTAGCTGTGGCAGGATGGCAAATTATCCTCGCTCGGAGCTGGGCTGTTACAAATCAGTTTCTACCACCCAAACCAGCCATTGATTGTCTGTACAGTACCCTGGGCCGTGCAGATGGGCAGGACAATTCAGCACTATATCTGAGGGTGACTCGGGACTGCAGTGATAGAGCATCTTGTTCTGCCACATGCTCCAGGGCAGCCTTAAAGTCCAGATTTTCTGAGCCAGAGATTTAGATTTATCTAAAACTTCTTGTACTTGGTCACTAGAGTAAACATCTTGCTAAAGGCGTAGTCCCTCCTTGGTTTGCTTTAGCTGGGTTTGAAAAGGTCATTGTTTTTATTCAGCTATTTATCGAACTGATGCAACTAGTTCTCTTGTGAAGCAGTTTGGAAGATTAGTAAAGTACTAATGAGAAGTTCTTCAGTGCTTATTAAGTGCCAATTGTTCACCTTGTCATTAACCTCTGTTATCGAAGAGAGATATTTGTAGAAGCTGACCTTCTCTGCTTCTGAGACTTGGTTCTGAGAGCATTCTGATCCCACTAGCCGTGGCTTTAATTCATGTACCAATTCAAATGCCTGAAATGTGTTTTCAAACTGAACTGGCAGCTGGGCTTCAAATCTGCAAAAAACAGACGCTGCAAGGGCAAAAATGTGAAAGAAATTTTCTAGGGACATGTACCACTACAATGGCTAGAAAAATGTTTATCATCAATGAGTTAATGTCAGAAAGTCTACTCTTTGTTCTACAATTCTTCTACTTCTAGTGAGTGCTGGTTTAGGAGTTTTAGTACATTCAAGTGCAGTGGAATTGACTGAACACTGAATATACCTCAGAATGAAATTATAATAAATCTTCTCCGTACAATTACAAATATTAAATAGAAATATTTACGAAGATGCACAAGTAATACTTTTGTAAACCAGTGCAAGTGGAATCTGAACTTGTGTAACAAATTAGTCATACTAATTTATTTTACTGTTACTAGAAGGAACTTATTTTTTAAAATCAGGTAACAGCATTCGTATTAAATGTCATTTTTGCAAGATGCTGTGATAACATCTGCAACAACACAGTTGATGCTGGCCTTTTACCCTCATAGTACTCATGAAATGTGCTTGTCTTACATGTGCGTGGACTCTTCAGTGCTTGCTCTTAACGTGGACAAGTACTGTTGCTTCTACTCTGTAAAGACAGCTTCACCATTGAATAATCTGCAATAGCTAATTCAGCTTTATCTCTGTGAAAAATTTTTTAATTGTACTTGATTAATTTATGCATATCTTCACAGAATCACAGAATGTTAGGGATTGGAAGGGACCTCGAAAGATCATCTAGTCCAATCCCCCTGCCGGAGCAGGAACACCTAGATCAGATCGCACAGGAACGCATCCAGGCGGGCTTTGAATGTCTCCAGAGAA
This sequence comes from Pterocles orientalis, assembly GCA_011057875.1. NCBI lineage: Eukaryota > Metazoa > Chordata > Aves > Pterocliformes > Pteroclidae > Pterocles > Pterocles orientalis. The sequence continues at coordinate 46,995 of WKFP01006776.1, forward strand.
GGAGACTCCACAACCTCTCTGGGCAGCCTGTTCCAGTGCTCTGTCACCCTCACTGGAAAGAAGTTTTTTCTCATATTCAAGTGGAACCTCCTATGTTCCAGCTTGAGCCCATTGCCCCTTGTCCTATCACTGGATGTCACAGAGAAGAGCCTGGCTCCATCCTCCTTTGCTAATCCCTGCAAACTTCTTAAAACTTCCGAGCATCCTCTCTTCTAAAGAGAATACTACCTGGGTTCTTCCTTCTTCTTAGTACTTTGGCTCTGGATCAGGCCCTCTAGAAATTAGCGTGACCTAAACTTTCCCCTTCCTTGATAAAACACTAAAATATGAAATGTTAGAAAATGCAGCCTGAAATACCATGCCCTTCACAGGAGGAAGGATTTACAGCCTCCTTAAGAAGATAAAGACAGCGTAGCTTATAGCACCACAAATAATGGATTCACAGTAAAACCCTTCCTAAACGTGAATAGAGGAGATTCATATTTGGATGATTAGAGGTGAGGAAAGTGTTCCGTAGGAAGGAGATTTAAAAGATCGAAAGTGCTTGCTTTGGAGAAAAAAATGCAGAGGATAAAAAAAATATATATAGTTAAAAAAAAAAATACTGCCGTAGAGAAGGCAGTTACTTCTGTTATGTACCTGTGATCCGTATTTCCAGAACAGAAGAAGGATTTAATAAACTTTAGAAACTGACATGTTTAAAATGATAAATATAAGCACTCCTTATTTTAAAAAAGGTATGAGAATAGTTGTTTTTAGGATTGCTATACGTGTATTGAGTCCTAGACATAACTTGGTGTCAAAAAGCCTGCAAGGCTGAACTGTGTCAATCACAGATCATTCCATTTTTCTGTTTCTCTTGATCTGGGATATTCACCCTTAGGTTTAAAGATAAACTCAACCATTTGCTGGCACAGGTTTTTGTTTGTTTGTTTGCTTGGTTTGTCCTTCCCCTCCCCGTCCCCCCTCCTCTCCCCCCTTCCAAAGTATTGTTGTTGGAGGCAAAGTCACAATGTGTTCTGGAAAAATAACCATTGTGTTCCAAAGATATCCCTGTGGCGTCCATGCCAAGAAATGATTTCTCTGCGTACGCAGCTTGATCGGTTAGCACACAAAATAAAAGATGCAAAGGAGGTATTTCAGCCCCTTGTCATCTCAAAATTTTCACTTGTTCAAGTCCTTATGATCGGGGCTCCCCAGCTGATTTTTGCCTAGCTACTTACTATGCACCTCGGATCCAAGCATGTGCACAATAAATCACTGCAGATGCTTAATGGAAGGTCAACCAAAGGTAGCAGAGGGAGCTTTAACTGCATGATACACGAGTTTTTGAGATAGCACCTGAGTGGAAAAGACTTATATCTGTAACACAGTAAAATTAAAAGAAATATTCATCAGAAAAGCAAAGAAACTATTTCCAACTGACAACTATTGCTGTGGTAAACCTGAGCTTTAAACTGTTTGCTGTTTCAGTTATAATCAGTTAAAAAAAAAAAAAAAAAACCTCAAACCTCCACAAGTAGAATATCATAATAAAGATGTGCATTTTTCCCAACTCAAAGATGCTTTTATTTTTGATCAAACTACAAAAGTATCCACCTTCAAGCTCAGACTGATCACAGAAAATAGCATGCCTATTATTCAAAAGTTGAAGGAAGAGAAAATAAAAATAGTTCTGTTATCTTAACTATAGTACTTGCTGTTGCTCCCTCTGTAGTTAAATGCAGACCTCTGTCAGAAACACAGGAATCTACTTTAGAAAAAAGGCGTGTTAGTAGGAACTTAAACGGCTCAGGCTTTAAGCTAAGTGTATGTGTTCAAATAAGATGAAATTTAATTAAAGCTGATGTTATTACTATTTACTATAATTCCATTTGTTAGCAGGAAAACATTAAGGAATTATATATAGCCAGATTGGGCAAATGTTTTATATAATTACTCTACATGCATAGTTAGAGGTTATAATAAGAATTGTGTATTAAACATTGGAGTATTGCATTCTGTTGCTGGGATGAGTGAAACAACAAAAACCAGCGCTCTTCTGCTTCAGAAGCAAAACTTGGGTATTGTCATGTGGTGCCAGGTACTGTAGATATCCAGAATATGACCGAGGAGGAGTTCATGACTCGGGAACACATGCTGCCCTCACTTGCACTTATGAGCAAATAACTAAAGCTTCCTTAACATGTTCATTTCCCCTGGTGGGCAGATCTCTGCTTGATAAATCATTTTTGCCTCTCCCGTTAGTAAAGTAGTGTTTTAAAAGAAAAATATTAGACTTGAAATATCTCTGACATGCCTGCAAGGATTCAGTAGTGAATGGTCATTATAATAAAAAGTACCTAATTTTAGGCTTTCTATAGCCTAAGACAGACAAAATTTGGTTGCTAGATCTGTTCCATGGAAGACTGACATTTTGAGTAAAGTGGTTTCTTTTCAGAACAAAGGATATTTTTCCCCCTCTAAGTTTATTTTTTTTTAAGGAGATAAATTTTAAAAGTATTTTGTAATTCTTAAAAGTAACTAAATTTGGGAGTCCAAATTACAGGGTTCCTGTCTCAGCCATAATTACCAGTGCTCAGGTCTAGCAGACTGATAAAATCAGCAAAGTTTTGTAGTGATGGCTAGACAGAAAGAATAGCTTGGAAAGACTCAGTGTGATGCTGTAAAACCAAGAACAGATCCTGCGAATCCTCAGTATAGCTGAGACCATGCGAGTTCACCTGCACAGCAGGGCTAGGGAATATTGGAAATTCTCGCAGTGCTTTTCTTCTTTAAATCCTTAAGTGAAGCTTCTAGGGTTTCCAGGCAGCATGGGAGTTGTGAAGCCTCATGGTCCATCACCTAAACATTGGGACAGAAAGGGGAGTTGTTTTGTGCCATGGATCTTTGAAGAAGTGATGTCCCCAAGTGAAATTTTGCCTTTTTGGCAGGACCACACAGAAGTTCAGGCTTGTACCCAAATGCCTTCCCGTCCCTAATGTTAGGAGCATGAGGGCCCAAACCAGTGACTGGTGGTTGAGTCAACATGCATGGCGGGGATGTTCAATCACTGCTGCCAATTATTGATTGCACTTTCATTACCATGTCCTTCTTGAAAAAAATGCTAATTTTGGTGCACATGCACTTGTTTTATATTTAATAAATTTACATGAAAATAAGTTTTGAAATAGAAGTTTCAAATATTACTGGTATGCTTCCAAGACAAAAGGTTAGAGACATCCTTGTGAAGCAAATATGTAAAACTTGATTTATTTTTCTCTTGGAAGCTTAAATGCTGGGTTTCATAGCTTGCTAGAGAAACTGTTTAGTCTCTTAAATCCTTGCTACAGTGCTGTTTGTTAATCGGGTAATTGGATGAGCTTCAATTGGATGAGTGGAAAACTCTAAAGTGCTTAGAAATTAATATTATTTGTGAAATCTGTTGTGGTACAATAACTGTTACAGGTCACATTTGAATATCTTTGAAGCCGATAGTATTTGAAGATAAATCGATATTCTCAGAGTAATGTGGGAACTGATTTTAGAACTCAAAATATACTGTGCAACAAAACTTTGTTGAAGTATCTTTTCTATATTGAGGATACTATGAAAAAATTGAATCTTAATTTAGATCCATCAGTCTATCAAATTAAGCAAAGACCATAAAAGTATCAATACACCACTGTTCCATATTTGGTACAGTTTTTACTTTTGAGGATGCAAGGTTTTTTTTCCTTTCTTTCACAAGGTGGTGTTGTCGGTTGGTTGGGTTTTTTTGGGGGTGTTTGTTTGAATTTAGAGAGTTGTCTTAGTAGTTAGCATAGCAGAGGAGTCTTAATATTTCACTCTCAACATATGATTCTAAAAATGTCTGCCTTATCCCCTAAGTTTATCCCCAGAACTCAGCAATCATCTCACCAAATGTTCTGTCTTTGAGCAAAAGGGTAACTATTAAATTTGAAAGGCAATCCTGTCCATGCAGTCCCTTTAATCCGCACTGTAAATAGAGCTAGAGGCACTCCCTGCACCTGTAATTACCTCAGGGGTGTGAAACAGCCTAAGAACGATAGAAAAATGTTCTAATCTTCTAAAGTAATAGTCCCAAACACTATAATTTGGTATTTTAAGTGTTCTTATCCTGGGACACTGCTTTTTCCTTGGGGGACATCGGACGTGCCAGCGCTGGATGGGGGCGGCAGCACCAGCATTCCCCGAGCACAGCTGCACTGGTCCCATTAGCAGAACTGCTCAGTTTCTCCTTGTCCATGCAGCGCAGGGGACTTTCTTCTGGAGCTGCATACCTCTGCAAATTAACCTTTGCTGTGTGGAGTCTGCAGCACCAAAAGGCAGTATATCTTTTCTGCTCAGTACGGCTCCTTAATAACTGTATGTTGATCCTGACTGCATTTAGTTATGTTTTTTTGTGGATGCCCGTTTGTAAAATACTGTTATGAGTCACTTTGCTCAGTATCTTAGATCTTGACTGTAGCTTTCTATTTGTAGGTGAATTCCCTCAGGGTGTTAACTGTTCCTAAAGACCTTTTTCACGCTAACACCATTAATACATTTTACAGAGAAACTTTTTTTTTTTGTATTTCTATTTGAAGAGAGGTCCATGGTAAAATACAGAACAGCTAAGAATAGTAAAAAGCATTCATTCTGATGAATGCATCTCTAAACTGAAAAACAAGATGATCCAAGATTTTATATTCTCTGCTCTCCATTTTCTAGTCATGTGCTTTTAGATACAAATTTTAAAAAAATGTCCAAGGGCTCCTCAGTAGTTAGCCTTTTACCTGTTTTTCTGCCATTATTAACTCTTGCATGCTGGCAACTCTTGCTTGAGAAGTTATCACAAGCATTCACTGTCCTCATCAGGAGACAACTTTAAACTGATTGGAATATTTATCTGATGGTGTGCTAGCACTCTCAGCTGAACTATAAATCATCCTAACTGACTCATGCTTTGTCAGCCTATGAAGTCTGACCCTTATTTTATTAATTCACAGGAGAAAATATATTAGAGAGGAGTGGATAAAAAGAATAACAAATTAGCTGAATAGTCTTTAATAGACACAGCTGTCTTCAGAGAACAGGGTAAATTTGAATAATAAAATTTAGAGTAGTTGTGTGTATGAAAGCTAAGAAAATAATTCTTTGAAATTAAAAAATTATATTCCTTAATATACATAATTATGTAAAGTAATGCAGGTTGTCCCCGTCCAGTAATTGGGCTGCTCATATTTCCAAGTATACAAATTGTTTTTCTGCTTTTAGTTGTTCCATTGCAAGTAGAAAGATTTATGTTCTTTCCCTGACTGTCCTCCCACTGAAAATATTATCCCTCATAAGTATTGTACTGTTTGTCACATACACAAAAAGCCAAAAACCTAGGAAAGCACACTGGCAGAAGTCTCTGATCGCAGAGAGTTAGAGAATAATTTAAAAAAAAATTGTAACAACCTTTCTTGTTGTGTGTTTTTTAAGACACCTGTCCTGACATACATCATCAATTCCTGAAACACAAAGAAAACTCTGTGAAACTGCTGGCTGGCTGTTGCTAAAAGTCTAAGAAAAATTCCAAAAACTCCTGGACTAATAATAGAAAATACATCTACAAACTGTCTTTTGTCTTGTTGTATACGGAGTCATTCCATGGAAACAAAGGTGACATTGAAGTGTGGGGAATTTAAGTTTTGTCTTTCTAATGCCCAGAGTATCCCCCTGTGAAATACTTTCTAAAACCAGCTGTGCAGCAACGTTAAGGTAGAAAACAGGCATTCGTTTTGGTGTATGCATGTGTATGACCAAAAAAACTCAATCAGTTATGAATATATGTGTGAGAAAATTGTATTGGCTGCAGAATTGTAACATTACTAGAATACAAAAAAAACAGAGATAAAAATACTTTTCAGGATTGTTCTCGTAAGTGGGATTGTGCCAGGTTGTGAGGTATAACAACAATTATTCCGAATTAAGTCTACTGGCTGATGTGCATTCACACAGTTGCAAGTGCACGAGCCCGTTGGTTGAGAAGGCACTGCCTGTTAATGACTACAACTGCTGACGCTCGCTGTTGCCCAGCAGACGTGAAGTCAGCATGTGTGTCACTTAGGTTGTTGGCTAGGGAAGGGGAGAGGGACAAACTGGTAGGTGTGCCTGGTGGCAGACAGGAGAAATGGGAGTGTGAATGCAAGCTGGAGATTTAAACTTGTTCCTTTCAATTAAGTTAGTTGGTTTCCTTAAATTGAGTTAGAAACACGTACAATCTGTTAGAACACCTCTGGTGAAAGCATAATATCATAAAGCGCAGTAATTTGATCATTTGCGTCATCTGAACATCCCTAAGCGTATCCCTCAGGTGACTCCATTGACTTCCCTGGAGCTGCTCCAGGGAGGAATTAAGCTCCTTTGCTCAGAGAAATAAAAAGTGCCTTACATGTAGGTTTGCTCAAACTGTGTTGATATCAGAGCAGCTTTAGTGTTGAAATACCAAATTCTAAATTTTGCATCCAAATTTAAATTGACAGCTATTTACTTATCTGATTTTTGTCCAGACGTTGGACCACAACAGCGCTGTCAGCACGAGGCTTGGTTGTTAATGTCCAACACCGTGGTCTTTTCTGTCCACGGCTGATAGTGGGAACTTGCTTCTTTCAGTGCTTAAATAGGCTTGTCTCGTACTGGTTTCTGGAAAAGATGTGTCTCTGCAAGCTCCTGCCCCTACCCAGGGAGCAAATTGATGCTCCATGGCAGGTCTCTGGCACTCTCCTTCTTTCCCCATGGAGAACAGATAGACCCGAGGTGCCCGGAGAGGAGTGGCTCTCACCTCTTGGCTTGTTCACGTTGTGCCTCCTGTCTGTGAGACTTGTCCATCAATCATCTCTGTGAGGGATTTTGGATCATGGAGACTCATAGAAAGGATATCCCCATTATTTTTTGTGTAGATAGAGAAAGCTTTTACATTAAAATAGTACAGGTATGTTATATCTCCGATGGTACCTCTCATGTAGAATCTCAAAATATGGTGTAATTGCAACAGAGGAAATGAATGCATGGAATGACCATAGCAAGTTTTTTGCCAGAAGTCATAATGAAGCAGTTGCAGAGCTATGGAGCTACATTTGACTGCTGATGCTTCTTGTTTACAGCCACAATAATCCTCTTGTGGCTCTGAAACCTGATGCATACTAAAATGATGATTCCCAGTGAAGTTGTACCATTGACCTTAAGTCTCACAAATGATCGCTCTCCCTTTCTGAGGTTCTTAAAGTCAAATTGGACTTACTCATATAAATTATTAATTTCCCACATTCTGTTTTCATATTCTTGTTCTTTATTAATGCTTCAAGATTTTAAAAGCAATTTTTAATCATAGAAAAATTAATTCTGCATTATTTTTAAGGGAAAAATTGTTTTTCAAAGTAAATAATTAGCTGTTTGGACTTCCTGTAGTCATTAAGATCTTGAATTCAAAATTAACTAAAGTATTTGTTAAGCTAATCTGCACAATATTATTTTATTTCATTAGCAGTAGGTCTAAATTTTTTCTTAAAAAAAGACAAAACTGAATTAAATTACTGGCCTTTATCCTCAGAATTTGTTAATGTTTTTTCCAGGATAAAGAAAAGCATTTAGACAGTTCTTACTAGTAAATATTATGATTTGTTATTGGCATTATACGTTCCCTGTTTGCGAGTGTCATGAAGAGAAAGGAATTAAGGTGTTTTCTCTGTTGAAGAAACATTATACAGGGCTTTACTTTCACAGGGGCGTTACTGTATGACACTATTTTTACATAGCAATATATTTTGCTTTGTTTCAGAGTTGTTGAAGGAACAGCATACCACATAATACAGAAGTTTTGTTTTCTTTTTAGGTTGACACTATTGTGTTAGATAAAAAAAAATGTATCTTGCTGGGATATGCAGGTCTAGATTTTCTTGTGTGTAAACACATTAAATATCATGTTATATAGTTAGCCATTTGAAATTAGTACAGAATCTGGTGTGATTCATTTCACTGAGTGAAAATGGCAGGCTGGGCAATAAGATTGAGATCCTAGTTGTGAAATCAAAGTTCTTGTAGTGAAGCAGATTAATATCGCGTTAGCAGGCTCTCTAAAGCCAAATGGCCAATGAGTTCAATGCGTTGTATTCACCAGTGTTTCCTTTAAAGTCAGATGTCTTGAACTTGGGGAAAGATGGGTTATTTTGCAACAAAATGGTGGAATTTTTACTTGATATGTTGATAAGCAGGAACATATTCAACACCTCCTTATGGGAGTGCTGAGCAAGTATTTAATTCTGGTCTTTTAATCTCTTCTGGGCACTGAGGGCACATCAGTGCACCAAATGCTTCACAAGGAGGAAAAACCATTACAAGAATGGAATTATGGCAGCTTCTTAGACTCTGGTTTGCTACTAAATCCTATTGCTGGGAGTTCTGAAAAGCTCCATATTCCTTAATGACACTCCTAAATAATGAAAAACCCCAAAAGCTTCACAAAAATGGACATGAAACAAAGAAGCTTACAGGAAGGCTGGAGAAAGATAAGTTTCAAGTCTTTAATTTACTCCATGTGAGCTGTATTATTTCTCCTTTGAAATATCATCCGACTGTTTATCACAGAATATTTTCTATGTAAAAAACAACTTAAAATTTTCTCTTATCTTTTTTCTAATTCATGTAAGTCTTTCATCCTAACAGTAGGCAAAACATAACCACTTTCAAACCGTTACCACTGGAAAAGTTTGTTTACATGTTTTATTTCCTCCCAAATACTTTTCAGATTACTTAAGTGAGGTTCAGCAGGTCTTAGACACACGAATAATTACAGTAAAACCTTACAGGGATTACAACTGGAACACAAAGTATCAGTTAATTCTCTACTGTAAAATGGTTGGGAATGATCCAATTGAGTTCTGTGTACTTAAACCACTTTAATTATCAAGCTATAGGAAATTCTATCGATTGTGAGACGTCTTTTTTCCAAGGCAAAGCCAAGATTGACTTTGAACTATAGTGGTTAAATCACTTCGCTGAGCTAGAGGAAACTGGATTTCCATCCTTGTGCCAATGAATATTTACACAAAGTGGAACAGAATCAACAGGAGTAAACTTTATACTTTCCATTTCGGGATATGTTTGTGTGTTGTTTAAGACCAGTACATTCCTGTAACATCCAAAGGGAGAAGATGAAATGCACGGGGCTGCAGAGGATCTAAGCTTTGTCTCGCGTACCAAGTGACGAGCACATATATCTCTTTGTGGAACCTAATAATTTAGAAATTGATGTCTTAAGTTTCTAGCTAGAGAACTTAGATGCCCAAATCCCACTTACCTGAAAATAAAATCAGCATCCTAGGAGATTAAGTTTCTTGAAAATGGTACTTACATGTGTAACTTGCCTTATATTTGCATAGTACTCTACCTGCATGCTAACATACCTTGAAGTAAATTTGTTTTCTGGGCATGAGACTAGAAAAAGAGATGCAAAGATGATGACTCAGAAACCTTGAGAAGTGACAGTATTTTAAAAAACAAAATTTTAGCTAAATTGTATATGTCCTGAACTTAGGTTTCTTTAAAATTTATTCAGAATGACCAATCACTGCCAGAGGACATTGAACCTATTCTATCAGAACTAACTCCTTCAAAACATATAATGAACTGTGAGTGCCTAGGTATTTATGTAGAATCATTTTTGTTGATGTCACACTAAGAAAGGCTGTAAGAAATGAAACAGAATGCAGCCAGGTATACCTAGCAGTTCAACAGGCAATGCTGTTGGCTATAAAGGAGGATAAAATGAATTGTTGTAATTTCATATGAAGTTTTCCCGCCACTGCAAGTGAAGGATGTAGATTTATTCAGCAGCTCAGGAATTCAGCCACAAAGTAGGAGATGGGCAGTCAAAGTTCAGGAGGCTCTCCGTGTCATAAAGGACAAGGTCAAAATGTTATTCTCAGTGGTATTCAAGACTGCTACTTGTACCTTGCCTTTCCCTTTCAAAGCTTAGTAGCTTTGCAGCATCTGGAGCAGTGGCAGTATAGACTGCCTTACTATGAAATAAATAAATAAATCATAAGGGAATTTTTCACTGCATGTGGTTTGCCAGAGGAAATTGTCTCAGTCAATGGCCCACAGTTTGTTTTAGAAGAATTTGACATGTTGTTAGGTCTAAATGCAGTGAAGTATGACAAAGTTGCTTCATTTCATGAAGCATCAAATGGAGCAGTGGAACATTTATTTTTCAAACCATTAAACAGACAATCTTACTAACAATATGTTATCAGAAAACTGGAGTTTGGCTCTTTTTTTCCCCCCTTTTTTTTTTTGGTACAAAAAAAATCTCTGCCTCATGACAAAGGAAACATTTAGTTATGAGTTTTTAGTCTGAGAAGTCCTAAGGCTTGTGCTGTTGCATTCACACGATGCTTGTGGCCTGTTATGAGCAGTAACAGTATTTGCTGGGTTACCAGGCTAGGTAGGGTTAGAACCTCTTACTGCTTCAGTCACAGAGGACTGGCCTTCCTGTTAAAGCTCAGCCCTTTGTGGAGACAGTGACAAAAGTCCCACTTGCACAGAGGAGAAGGGGTGGTTTTCTACCCTTTTTCCGTTCGTATGGGTTAGAAAATCCTGAAGAATTTGAAATTCGGAAGCTGAGCTAAGTATAATGAGCAAGTGTGTCAGAAAAGTAATTTCTTACAAGGCTCTGAAGAGTTTGTTTTCCTGCTTTTTCATTCTGACTGGGGAAAGTGCATGGCATTGCTGGTAAAAGCAATCACAAAGACTCGAGTGAGGAATAACGATTCATATTCAGAACAATAGGGTTTTGGTGTCCCATAGGGATGAATTGCTCAACTCACAATCAGAGTATCAATGCTCAACTTACTTCTCTAGCACTGATCTGTTGTGTGGCTATTTCTGTTAGCCACACAATAAATATTTCTAACTTTTGTCTTATTCTTGGTGTTATCTAATTAGCTTGAATGGCAGCAAAGATTGGTTCTTATTGTGTGCCCACATGGTGCACAGTACCATGGCATCACAAAGACCCTCTTAAAATACAGGAAAAAAAATACTCTAAGCTGTGCAAATATGCATGTGATGTGAGAAAATTTTAATCAAGCCACTTAGGGCTTTTTAAAAATGTAAACTTTCTTGGGAAAAAAATTTTGAGGGAATCTAGTAGAGCTGAGAAACTAGTTAGATTTGTGAAAATATGAAATTTCACAATGTGAACTGCAATCAACGGCTAATAAGTCCTTCAAAGCAACAATTTACAAAGGGAAGTTTTATTTTCAGGCCTTCCAGTGCTTTTTAATCTTTTTTTGTTGTTTTGGTGGGGCTTTTTGTATTTTTGTTGTTGTCGTTGTGGTTAGTTGGTTTGGGGTGGGGTTTACTTCACTTGTGATTGGATTTTTCCTGATATTTTTGAATTGCTTATGACTTGGATGACTCGGCAGTGAAAGAACCAAGTCTGTTGATCAATTTTAGATGATTGCAGGTGGGACATTCTCATCTGGTCTAATTTGTCATAACTACATGGAAGCGAACACATCCAAGGTAGTTCATACCTACACCCTGTGTTTCAAATGTAACATTTTCCTATGTATTAAGGGGTAGATTTGCTGAAGGGAGGGCTTCCCAGAGGCCAGTCCCCTCTCCCTTTCTCCCAGGTGTGGCACATCAGTTCCCCATCACACAACATAGCTCACAGCTCTGCACAGTCTCCTCTCCCCTCTGCCATTGTACTGCTCATTCACATTGTGGCTGCATTTGTCTGATATATTGAAATCACTGAAAAGCTTAGGATATTATTAACAGCTTTTTGCTGAATGATGGTTTTGAAAAATCACCTTGGTCTATCTGTATTCTGACTGCAGACAATTCAGTCAAAGAACAGCCTCTGAGTTCTTTGGGGAGAACTATCACTGTCAAGTTCAGCACTGGTGGTAAGGTCACCGAGGAGATGGTCTTAAATGACAGTGTCGTGAACTTGCCAAATGATTCTTCCCAGCTTGCTGGGATTCTGGCCAAACCCTTCAGCATGATGGACAGGACAAGTACAGATGAAGCCTTTGCCCTGTTACCGCTAGAGGATGGCTGATGATGAATAGAAATGACTCCTGATGCAATGTATTTCACTACCTTTTATAAGCACAGCTGAGCTGTCACCAACTTACTTGCGGGCCTGAATAACTTTCCTTTAAATTGCTGTGCTTCACAGACATTCATACCAACAAATGTATATTTTTTTGCCCACAGGCTCCTGTTCACCATATATGGAGATTCTGCACTTGATTTGATGTTTTTTGTTCTGGTTTGTGGATTTGGGTTTTTTACATGGTACCTCGTTACTGTGGCAACTCCAGCATTTGTGCATTTAGTTCTGTTGGATTGTCTGTTTTCATGGCATGTGATGTTAACACATATTCCTCTTCATATTTTGCATATAGAAAAAATGCAGTTTACAGAGGCTGCTTCAGGACACATCTACCCAGGCCAAACAGTTCTAAATTTGAATCACAAAATTTTGAAAAAAAATACGATTCTCTATTGTTCAAGTGTTTCATGTGAATAAACTCAGAAGCATAGAGCCCTGCTGAGGATAACACTGAAGAATTTGTAAAGGAACAGTCATAATTTTATAATACATCTTGAATTCCATTTAATTGAAGAAATGCATTGGGAGAAATTATGGACAGTCATACTCAGGAGATTTATTTTAGACAACCTGATTTAATAGAAAGCTGAGACTAAAGCTACCTTCTCTCTCAATCTGGGAATGTAATTTTTGTTAATATTAAAGAGTTGTGTGTGGACAAACTGAGGATGACTGTAACCCTGTGTGCTTAATGGCTGCATTCAAAATCATTCTTCTCCTTAAAAAGGATTTAATAATAGGATTGTTCAGAATTATATATGGCTTTACTTTAGAATATTATATTGGATATTACTTGGCTGTTATTTAGAAAAGGAAAGTTACAAGAAGTGGTTGAATAGAAGTCATTATATATGTAGGATCCCTGTTAGCTTCCATCCTTGCAATGTTCTCTAAACTTACACTAATGTGCTGTGAAAGAATCGATTTATCCATGGGCTTTCTATATTTTTCAGGATTTAGAGTTTTAAGGATTTCTTATTATTCTCCAATACTGAAAAGTCAGAATTTAATTCAGGTTGGAAAGAACATTGGGAGGTCTCTTGTCCAAGTCCTTGCTCAAAGCTGGGTCAGCTGTGCGCTCAGAGTAGGTTTCTTGGCTTTTTACCTGGACGGATTTGGAAAACTTCCAAGGACAGAGACTAACAGCACAGACACAGAAATGTCCAGATGACAGTAATTTCAGTATGATAAGTATATGTTCTGCTACAGACTTCCCAGACCAGCTTCACCTTTGGAGGCCCACCCTGGAAGGTTCTTGCCTGCTCTGAGGCAGGTCTGTTGGAAAGCGGTTACAAAGAATTTACATCCCTCAGTATCTCTGAGGTGCTACAGGTTATCTGAGCGGTGTGAAATGCTGCATGCTCAGCTGGATCCTCAGCTAACGGTCAAGGATGTGGTGGTGCTGAAATGGGAGGAATTAGATCTTTTTACTCCCATTAAAGATCAGGTCAATTAGCAGGTGGTTAAGCTTTTAAGTCAAGCAGTACATGCAGTTTAGCAAAGTGCCAAGTGATTGAATTGATTGGGTTTGGCACTTAAACTTCCAGGAGGAAGAGATGACTTTCTTATGTGTCTAATGAGGGCATCTTATACTTGACAAGCAAATGACAGTGCTATTATAACTACTAGAACAATCCTTACTAGGAAGATGTTTATAAAATATATTTACATTAATGCTAATAACAGTAAAAATGAGGACAGTGATGAATATAAGCTCCATCTGTAACTGTAAAACACTAGCTATTTAGATTGGCACTAGTTCAGCTACCTTTAGAAATTTTAGTCCTTTTGTTAAAGATGCCAGAAGCAGCCTCAGTAGAAATATTGACATTTCATTTCAGAGCAAGATAGCCTCACATTGAAGATGCTTTTGTTCGTACTGAAGTGTGAGGCACAGCAGAAGTTATTTAAACATGCTCATTTCTAGAAATGAAATACCTGATTATATTGGAGATATTTTGAGCTCTTAATAGGGTAAGTTCCAAAGCTAGACATTTCAGTGCTGGGTTCTGCAAATCTTAGTCTGTATATCTTCATCCTCTTACTGCTTAACTTGATAGAGATTTGGGTTGAACACTTGTTTCATTTACAGTAATGGAGTTCATGACTGTTTGTTTTATAGGAAACTAGCAAAAAGTAGTTAGAAATAAAAAAAATGAAAATGCCTACTATGTGCTGCCTCGGAAAGATAGAAAGTAATGGTGTAACGTTCTGACTGGGTTACGAATGGCAGACATTACAGTGCATTATGAGACTGGTCTTTGAAGCAACTATGGATTTTTCAAGCTATGCTTATTTTACTTTTTCATAAGCGAAGAGGTTTAGCTCTTACAGTTTCATAAAGGAAGCTGCAGTCCATTTCAAAGTAAGTAAAATTATGAAATGTTTTCTAGGAGGGGGAGAAAGCAGGTATGTAATCACCAGTACCTGAAACACTCACACACTGTTTCTCAGCAGATGCGTTACTGTATAGAATGGCCAGACATTAGCATTTTTAATGTCTTCTAACAGCATATGACAAATGTGTTGTGAATAATTAGATATTACTAACTACGGAACAGTGCTTCATTCACTTACTTGACGTACGTTTGCCCTTTCTACCTGACAGCACAAGTTGAATAAATGCTGTCTCTGGCTCTGAACTACCAGCTGCACAGGGCAGAAAGGTCAGGCTTTCACATCATAGAGTGAAAGCTCTTCACACTGAATAGTAATGCAGCTCCTGAGTTTGTGCTATTTGAACAAAACTGCCTGGATGGTCAGTGGTACAAAAAGGCACTGACTGGATGGTGTGCTAGCCTCATGGTTTTAATACACGTGAGGCATGAATTAACTTCAATGAACTAAGAAAATAGTTTCTCAAGATATAAATCTGTATCTATAATTAAATGTCAAGAAACTTCTTACATATTAACACAACGGCCGGGACCTCAGCTAATGAAAACTCAATTTAATTGAAATAAAAAGATCTTTGGTATTTTCTGCTACCTATAGACTTAGTTGATGGCATTGTTTGAAAGAGTGTACTGAACTTCTGTCATGGGTTAAGCAGAGTAGAGTTAATTTTTTTTTTCCTTTTCCCTTCTCTTCATAAATAGCTAGAAGAAGCTATGTTTTGGATTCCTGCTCAGGAGAGAATTGATAAGAGAAGAACGTTTATAGTTATTGCTTCTCAATCTTTACCTAAAAGCAAATCCCAGGCTAGAAGCCAGACTGTCTCTTCCCCCCCAAAAGGCTGAATGTATGTCCTTGAGAACAAATAGCAACATCCTAGCAATAACTATAAACGTTCTTCTCTTATCAATTCTCTCCTGAGCAGGAATCCAAAACATAGCTTCTGGCTAGCTATTTATGAAGAGAAGGGAAAAGGAAAAAAAAAATTAACTCTACTCTGCTTAACCCACGACAACTTCAAATCTTTAGATATACTAAAGCCTTCAAACTCTTTTAAAAATATTGATGAGACTATAGTGGATGTGTGTGTTGCTTTAAAAATTCTGCTGCATTTGTTTTAAATCTGTAAGGTTGGGTTTACAATACCATGCTGGCTTAGAATATTCTTCACACATATCTGTTAGGCTGCACTAGCCAATAAAATCAAGTTTACAGCTGGAATAGAATTGATTACCTTAGCATCCTTTGCCAATGTTGTCAACAATTTACATTTTAGGCAGAAAATAAGGTCATATTAAGGGCCTAGACCCTGCTCCAAATGCCATTGAAATCAATGGAAACTTTCTCACTGACTGCAAAATACTTAAAGGTCAGGCTCTGAAGTCCAAATTCTCATGCTGGAAAGCTGCCCAGCACCCAGGGTTGGGCACTGAACAAATAGGCACAGAAAGAAACTCAAATCCCATAACAAGCAGTAGTACTTCAAGGCTTAGGAGGAGGCAGCACTTTGCTGTAAACAGTGAAAAAAATGGCAGGAAAAGTTTTTTAATAAAAAAATAGATTAATGCCATTTTAAAAAACAACAATCTAGTCTGTTTGCTGTGATTAAAGGGAAAACTGAAAAAAAACCCCCACATTTCAGGGGAAGAAATGAGAGTATAGAAGATTTAGACTGTGGAAAGTCTCAGGATGTAGCTCAACCTATGCCGAATTCTGTGAGTGAAAACAGAGGTGCTAAATAGGAGGATGAGTAAAAGAGAAAGTGAGATGGCAGGGTCTTCCATGTGAAGATCATGACAGAGGTTTTATGATGTCTTGTCGCATCTTCCATACCTGTGAGAAAACAATTCGTAATCATTCCTAAGGTTAAACCTAATTTAAAGCACAGTGAGGTTGATGCAGTGTTAGAAAGGTCATTTGTCTTTCCTGAAGCTGCCTGCTAAACTTTCTTAGCATGTACCATCTAGTCTCTTTCATTGCTGCTTGGCAAAAACACAGTATATGCTTGAAAGATGCATTTTGATGATAAGATGGGATGCAAACTTTTGCATCTAAACTGAGGAAACAGGAATTAAAGAACCATTGAAATGTTAGACTTATTAGCCGTTGATTGCAGTTCACATCGTGAACTTTCACATTTTCACAAATCTAACTGTGCTTTCTGCTGTTGAGATGTGGTGCAGCTGTTTCTTCAGGGGAGCAGTTATGCAATAAGAGAAAATGGTGTCTTTGCTGAAATAAGTTACCATTTTGTCATGGGAGAACATGACTATGAGGGAGGAATGAGCAATTGTTCATTCACCTCAAGAGAAATATTAACCAAACAAGATTACTCATTCATTTTCTTATTGATGTGATTGGTCTTTGCACACATATATAAATATATTTGTGTTACACAGCACAAATCGGGTTGTGTTTGTCTTGATCCATAAAAGAGAAATTGAGTTTTCCTTCCCATCCATTTCGTGGTTGTCTCGGGAGTATTTAAAGAATTGGAAAAAATGCTGCTTTTCTTTTTTAAAAATTTTTCTTAAATTTGTGGGAGTCGTCTACCCACAGGGTTATGTAGTACATGTTTTTTTGTTGGGGTTGGGTTTTTTTTAGTATTAAGTGAGAAATGGGGAGATAATGTATTTATGTCACGGGTGCATGAAGTTCAGAGGCCAACTGTAAAAATTACTTCGTATGTCTTCATATAAAAAATAATGACAAAATTTTTATCATTCACTATCTCACAGGGTACATTTATTCATAAGACGGTCGTAAAATTGCCTATTCCAAGTTTGTGTCTGCATGTGATGCCATATTGATGATAAAGCAATTGACCTGTTTCATAAATCATAAACTGCATGCTGTGACTAAGCATAATTAAAAAGAAGCAAACATAAGGAGTTTTTCAGCATCATTCATATGCCTGTTGGATTGATAAACTCTTCACTACTGGGATTATATCTACTCTGTTGGTTCAGTCCTGTGCATTTCAATATTTTTACAGTTAAATAATGTGTTATTTTATTTCTGTGGATGTTTACAGGAGTGATCCAAACTGTGTTTCCTCATCATTTTCACTGTTGTTGTCATCTGGAACATAACTTTTAATGTATGTTTTAAACACAATTGATTCTTAAAAAATGTGAATTCCTTCGCTGGGTAGTTTTTGTGCATTCATTGCTTCTGGTGGATATAGTACCAGACGGGCTAATGTATGGGCGATCATTTCCTCTAGATAGTTCCTAATGACACTGAACGTGTAGGCTATCAGTAGGAGTGACTCAGTTGAAGCTTAAGATCTGTTGCATGTGCTACTTAGAGAACTTATGACTGCAAAGATTTCTTGTTTCTTTCCAAACAGCAGCTGCTCTTTTCTGCTCAGATGTTTGTCTGCTAGTCAACTTGCTGTGTTGGTTTTCATATCCCAAAGGTTTTGTAAGGTTTCATTGTCATTAGGATTTCCAGAATACTCTTTATCTCCTGCAAGGAGGTAACAACTTTAATATTTTTCTCCTCACTATGTAAAGGTAGTTTTCCTGTTTTGGTAGTGAGAAATTATGAAAGGACTTTCAGACAGTCTGTGTATTCAGTCTCATAAATTATTAAAACATGCTTGTGTGCCATTTTACCAGGGAAATACTGGGTTCTTACTGCATTTATAATTAGATTTTTTTAAATTTTCTGACATATATTGTAGTATCGTTAAAACTTTTCAGCAGCGTTGAAGAAACTCATGCCTGTAGCTAAATGGAAGAGTAATATGGTCATTTCTCTGCATTCACAATAAATTTTCTGTGCTGATCACCCCAAGGCTCTTAGTATTGAGTGAAATGCACTTCTTAATCAAACATGAGATCTCATTGTAATTGTAAATCTGCAGTCAAAAAATGCCTTGAGAGGACTTGAAATATAACTGTAATGTGTTCCAAGTTGAACAGCCATAGCTCAGTGCTTAGATTAATATGGAGTGGAGAGACTTGAACCATACCTGCCATACACAGGACCACAGACTTGGCAATTGGAATGGGAATATTGCTGTGGACTGGTCTTAGAAGTTTTGAAGCTAACCATTTGCTTTGCTTATGTATACGTTACACACTATGCACATAGTTGTACACACAAATCTAAGGTGGCTATCTCCTCAATGTGTTGAATAAAACATATATTTTAGGTCTCCAAAATTAATGTTGCTAAAGATTGAGAAGTTCAGCTAGTTAAGTGACCAAGTCACTTAAGTTTCTCATTATAGGGAACCAGTCTCTTCTGTAAAATGGTTCACGTAAGCTTGAAGAATGTGTTCGGAGCTTGGATGAGATGAGTTCTGAGGAAAGATGGCTGGCTGATAATTAAGAAAACATTTGTTGTCATCTGTTTTTGGATACTGCACAGGGTGGTTTCTCAGCACTCTGGCACTTCTGCATGGAAAGAATTTATTTTTTTTTAATTAGATAAAGATTTGTTGGTAATTGTTGCATTGTGTTAATAGGAATGTTAAAGTTACCAATAATTTGTCGTCTGAGAACCACCTGGATTAGAACTACCACCCTCAGAGTGTGGGAAGTACAGTTGAAGGCAGGCTTTAGAACAGACAATTTTCTAATTTGCATTTTGTTGTAGGCACTTACCGTTGCATTGTGACATAAATTCAGGTCATGAAATTTCTCATCAAATTTGCTCCAATTTTCCTTTGGCCCCATTTTATTTTGCATAGCTGTTAACCTCTGTGCAAAGAGAGCGTGGTCTATTTGCAAAGCAGCAGCAAGAAAGAATAGCAGCATTGCACAACTAGTCCATTTTTCACACATGAAAAATATGTGGTAGCATGATGAAAACTGGGCCTGGATGAAGCAAGGAGGTTTCAGCAGCCATCAGGTTTCTAAACCAGCTTAAAACATTAGTAGATAGCTTAAAATCACAGACAACCTAATGTTTGCCAAATTAATGTTCCTCAGCTGTTTCCATTTATCATAAGGAACATGGAGGTTGTGACTAGACAGGTATATAGATATTGGTAACTATATACAGTTTTACCCGTGCCTTAAATGTAAACGTGCATTACCTATAGGCATGAAAAGTAAGAAAATGGGTCTTAAATGCAGAACTAAAACTATTGTGGTTTTACTCGCCATTGTCTCCACAGTTACCCAAACCTACTATGAACACGGTTAGAGTTCTCCTTGCGTATTTGTTTTGAGGGAAGACAAAATTCACAAAAACCATTCTGGTTCGTGTTCTTCATCCGTCTCAGATTTTATTTTTAGAGCAAAGAGCCTCCAATTGAATAGAAGGACCAGTATCCCTTGAGAAACAAAGCAGAGAAAGGGAATAGGAAAATTTTAAGTAAATGGAAATTGCCAACGATGGGGGGAAGCACTTGATGAGAGCTAGAGAAAAATAAAAGGAAAATGAGAAGAAATAATTCCTGAAATCTTGGCTCAGTGATGCTTTCTGGATTAAAGGATATTACAGAAATGCATCTCCTGTAATTAAAAGGACTCTACTAAGATAAGGAGCTTTTGGGGACACAGTTGGTGCTGCTTGAATATTGCTGGCTAAATCTTTTCTCCCAAGAATGAGAACAGTAGGCACTGATGGTTTCCAAGATCTTGGAAAACAAACTGTCATTTAATTAAAGGGAGAAGGTTCCTCAGTGAAGCTTTCTCGTTTGAGCTGAGCTTTTCTGTGGGAGAACTGACTGTTCAA
The DNA here is from genome assembly GCA_011057875.1 of Pterocles orientalis. Taxonomy (NCBI): domain Eukaryota; kingdom Metazoa; phylum Chordata; class Aves; order Pterocliformes; family Pteroclidae; genus Pterocles; species Pterocles orientalis. The sequence goes on from WKFP01006776.1 coordinate 67,237, forward strand.
ATCACTGTCATTATTCATGACTGTGAATGATGATGATCTACACAATCTCCAGCTCGATGTGGTCAGATAATCACAGGATGCAGGTCTGAAAACTCTGTAGGTTTCTAGCTTGATATTTTTAATTTTTGTGGTTTATTTTTTTCTTAGCCTTAATTCTTCTTTTGTGAATAAATTTCAGATTTCTGAATGATGCCAAAAAGGTGGTATACCTGTAATAGCTTATAAGAGCAGCATAGTCTTAAAATGCTGTGTAGAGGAACTCTATACAGTAGTATAGTGTAGTAGAGTAGTATATAGTGACACAATATGATCTAACATAATTGAAATTAATTGCCTGTGTTTCTTGTGAAGCAATTCTACCATGCTTTTCCATGCACCTGCAGAAGTTAATGATGCACTCATGAGAGTGCGTTACACTGCTGTAGATTTCTGTCACGAATGCAGAAGAAAATCAACCAACCCTGAGTAACAGGGGGCACGTTCACTGATAATCTTGTGCACTCCTAATGAAATACTCATCTGCTGCTTAATGACCTGTTTCCTACACCCTCTCTCTTATCTGTAGCTCTGTAGCATTTAGTGTGGGTTACTGTGTGAGTTCATTAGTTACTTCTCTAACAAATGTAGTGGTCAAGCTCTAGCTTCACACTCTTGTCTCCCACTATTTCCCTTTTTACTTTTTAAAAGATCAATGGCACCATTTGTACTGTTCATACTTCTCTTCTGTACTTGCTTTCTAATTTCCGTACTTACAATAATCCAGCAGAAACATTCATTGCAGAAGCACAGAGGTCTTTTTGTCAATTAGTATGTGATTTGTATTGATTTATGCCAGCTGAAGTTTTGGGCTAATATTTTAAATGTACAAAATACGTGTATCAAGATAATGGAGCAGACTGTGGCTGGTCTGTGAAGGTGTGCATACAGCAGAGCAAATACCACTCAAATAAGCTTCAAAATCTCTCTTGCTGAGGACCAACAACAGTGAAAACCAAAAGCCCTTAAATTCAGAAAGCGCTAATCTCTCGCTGATCTTTTGAGGCACAGTGGGATACGCACTTTCATCGAGTGTTCTGAATACTCGTAAAACAGTTAGAAAAAAGAAAGCTTCCTTATTTCATAATAAACCACAGAGTAAATAAATGCTGTCCTAAAACCTGGATTAGAGGCAAAGAATAGTCTGTGGAGCAAAAAAAAATAAAATTAATTTTGTAGAAATACCCTTGCTTTAGAGAATCCCCAGTAATACAAGTGCTCTTTGCAGATTTACGGCTAGTATGTACACATCTCACAAGATCTCTTGCACAAGGCTAGTGTGGCTGCTGAAGACTGAACTCTAACTAAAGTCAGTCACTTCAGTCACAACAAAATTAAGTTGATGTGAAACACCTAACAGGAAAAGTCCAGACCCTCTGCTGTAATAATAGCACAGTTCCACCACTTAGGAGCTCTAATTTCACATTGTTGTTATGCTTTCAGCCTATTCCTATTACAGGACGGAGCAATCCAGTTTACAATCCACATATAAACACATGTAAAGAATAGAACACATCTAAGCACATTAGACAGAACTAGATTTTAAAGAAAATTTGGTTGTATTAAATGTATTTCAATATGCATGTGCTGTGTTTTTATCCCATAGCGCGTTGTGATATGTGTTATTTCATGCAAACATAAAAGTAGACTTCTGCTTTGTAGCTTTAAGGTCTGAGGAATTATCTGTAGGTTTGACAGCTTTTCAAAACTTAAGAAAGTTTGATTCAAATTTTAATTGGTTTGCAATGAAGTAGTTGTTTTGAAATCTTCTTCCTTCTCAATAAATCTGTAGCACAGCTCTCAAAGGCTTAAGGAAAAGTACTTGGCCTTTTCCTTATCCCCAGAATCTTCATGCATAGATGTACATCTTCACCAATTGTCTCATCTCCAGACTAATTATCTCATTTACATATTTCATGCTTTCTGCTTAGAATGCTCCATGGGACAGCAAAGATTTAAATTGTGTGCTGTCAGACACAACTGGTGGAGGGGAGAGTGCATTTTTAATATATTAATATTATTATGAATTACTTGGTACATTTAGTATAACAGAATAATATATATATAGTGTTTCATATAAAATAGTATGTTAAAGAATTGCTGCAAGGTGAAGCTCCCAGAACTTAAGAAGTACTAAAATTAAGTTTCTCATGCAATCTTCCCTGGTCACCTATTCCACCCTTTGGGATAGCTCCCCCTGCATTTTGGGAGTCTTGAGTTAATGAACTCTTTTTCTTTTTTCCTTTTTAATTTAAAGGTAATAGACTCTCCTACCAGTTACATTGTGCAGATGTCATGCCATAGAACTAAAACATTGCTCACAGTAGAATGCTAAATAACTGATAAAATACTGGCCTAGTGGATGAGTGAAAATACAGCAAGTTCTCATCTGTAGGGCAGTCATTAAAGATTTAACTTCAATTCCTTTCATGGTCTGATACTTAAGAACATAGTGTAGTTGAGGATTGCCTGAACATAAGCATTTCAGTGTGAATTTTGGACCCTTGATACCACCTAAATGTCTAGTACAAGTCTCCCCTTAAAAAGTAGTGACTCCTTGAGGTTTCCAGGTAAGCTGGCACGTTGCTGTTTTATCCCTCCAAGATCAGGCATCTTGGGACCTTGAGTGCAGGTAAGCTGCTTTCTCTCAAGGGTTCCTGCCGGGGATCGTGCACTCCTAACTACACTGCAAAGCAGAAGCCTTGGCAGTCTGCTCGGTGCAGGCTGTGGCTGTTGCACGTTCTGCTTTACAGGCTTCTGTGGAGTGAGCTGCTTTCCATGCAGAGTGCAGAAATGTCACGGGTCACTGACTAAAGGCTGCTAGACCACTTCCTTGTGTAGCGAGATTAATTTGCTGTAGGATGAACCAAATAAACACCCTTGACAGGCAGGATGCGTGTCCTTTCAGTGTCTGAAATGAATAGTTATCCCAGTTAGTACTGACCTTTCAGTTCTGCTGAAAGGCAGCTTGGTACTGTTCCCTCATTTGGGGGATAGATGTTGCTACCTTTTCCTCTGTGAAGTACTGCTAAAGAATAGCACAATATGGCCTGTAATGAAGTGTAGACCTCCACAGAGATGGCAGGTGATCCTTTGTGGTTCTTTTGTCCCCTGAAGTGTGCTGTCAGTCATTTTGTGATTGATCTCTCTTTATACTTTACCACTGATCCATGAAAAGTAGTTTGATGGTAAGTGAACAGATAAATTTCTGAAGACCACTGGTCTACAGATATCATGCACGGATTGCTGTGCTTAAAAAGAAAAACCCATCTGAATAGCTTCTAATAAGGAAATCTTAGAATCACATAAAAAGTTGAGATCTGTATGTACCGCTATGAAATCAATAGGCAGTCCTCGAAGCCACTGTGTGTAAGAGGCCAACTATTACAATGAGTATTTGTCTGCAGCTCTGGAAAAAGAATTCTGCTTGAAACAGCATTAGTGCACTCTTAGATTCGAGGTGTGTGGAATTTAAATATTTCATAGTGCAGATTGATGGTACCTTCACATACAGCAGCATTTTCACGCTAAAAAAAAAAAAAAAGTGTTGAAACAGAAACATTACATGTTGTACAACCATAAAATTAGAATCGACGAGTTAGTAAAATCACCAAATGATGTTTAGAAGTTCAGATGTTGAAATCAGTATGTTCATTCCCTTCCACATACAGAAGAGCTTGTGCTATGCTCATCCCCAACCAACTGAAACTATAAATACATTAAACGCAGAATCAGCTAATTATAATCTAGGGTGTATTTTCTTTGGACATGTACAGGACCTTAATAGCTACAGTATGCATTACAGTATGCATTATTTGTTCTATTTCAGTCATTGTGCCAAGCAGCTCTATTTTCTCCATCTGCATTTTAACCTCACAGTTGCCTTATTCGGACTTCTTATGTGCTCAGTAATTTCTGTCAAGAAAGAAACAAGATTTGCCAGGGCCTAATGGCTTTGACTTTAAATTTCCTGTTTAATTACAGTTTCATGGACATTCACTCTATTTCATATGTATATTTGGCAAGTCTAAGAAAGAGGAATTCATCCAGTAATAGCACCTATTTTTAGGTTGAATTTTGTAGATTCTGGTATTTGAACCTCTGCAAGTTGCTCTCTGTCCTGATGAGTTCCCATCTCTATGTTTTTGTTGTTATTTTTCAGTTAGAAAAATAATTCAATTTTCCATAGGGCATTTTACCCTTAAGGGAGTAGGTGCCTGATAGACAAAGGATTTTAGATCTTATGATGTTCAAATCTTAAATGCAAATTTAAAAACTTTTGAAATTTTCAGACTTTTCTTTGGACACTTTGTGAAACATGCTAGGTTTGCCTCTGTGGTTCTACGCATACTGGAAATTATATTCCTGAAACTGAAGACTTGTAAAGAATTACAATCGTTCCTGCTTTAAAAGAGCATATTCTTATTCTGGAGCAATTGAGTAAAATTACATTACTTGTAAGAAGAGCTTTCTAAAATAGGTGCTGGGATACCATAGTAATCATGAGCTTAGTAAAAATGCTTAGACTAGACGTGATCTCACAAAAGCAAAATGTGTCATAAAGCTAACTTAGAAAACTGCCTTGTTAGCTGAAATTATTTGTAGCTTGTCAAATATTAAGTTGCTCAAGTCAGTTCTTTGTAATTGAATTTCAGATAAATTAACTTAGTCTGTTTAGTAGTGAGCTCAGTAGATTGTATGTTTTGTGTATTTTCTCCAAATTAAAATTGACTAAATATGGGGCTAAATATTTTGACAAATTTTTCTTTTTTAATATCTAAAAAAAAAGTTAAACTTCTCTCTTATTTGCGTTACACTTAAAATTAATGTAAAGCTTAAGTGAGCATGAGAAAACAAGAAGTCATCAGAAATAAATTTTGTAGGATAGAACATAGCCATCCTCATTTTGAAATTGAAATTACTCTGCCTGACAGTAGCTTTCTGCTATTTGCTCAGTTTGTTTAAATTGTATTTACTCTGTTTTTCCAGTATTAAATGAATCCGCACACTTATTTTGTACGTGACATATAGAACTTTTATAATAGAAAGCAAACCCAGTTTTATCACTGTCCTCCAAGAGAATCTTCTGTAAATTTCATTCTAACTGTATAGCAAAAATGATGGTTAGTCATGGGCCCATGCACAGTAAAGATTTGCCTCTGTAGTTAGTGCATAGGTGACTTTAAAAAAGCACTTAGGATTCTAATACTTGTTAATATCCTGACTTGCTATTAATTCATAAATATAACTTTGCCAATGATAGCTGTTTCTCAGACATGCATACGATGTTGCTTCTAGATGTGTGTATGAGTATCTTCAGTTTTCTGTGATGCCCAAGAAAACTGCATGTTTGAGATCTGTACCTTTTTAAGATGTCCCTAGGGTTCCTGTCATGAGTTTGCCTCCCTTATTATGTCTGCTGCAGGGCCAAAATATGGCAAAGAAATTTCAGACATCTGCGGTAAAAAGCACATCACAGTGTCTGGATTAAGGAGCTTTATGCAGTTTATGAAGTTGTACTGCAGTACAGCATCTTTTAAATAACAGTAGTCTGAAAGTGAAAGGCTAGGGATTGAGGAATTTGAATTTTTTTGCCGGTGTAACATGTCACTACCCTATAAAAGGTATTGTGTTATCAGTAACGTAGCCTTTTACTACTGATGGGTTTTGTTAGCATTAATAAGAATAAGAATATTATTAGATATAATGCTTATTGTTACATGACTGCGTAATATGGGGCTTTAGTTATAAAATGTAATCTTGTTCAAATACCACTATATGTAGACTACTAGACAGAAAAAAAAAATAAATCTCCAAATAAATAACTCATGTGAAATAAGAAAAGACGAAAGGGAACTGAAATGGATCTTTAGGTGTCTGGGTGATGAGAGGGCCTGTGGGCCGTTGTGGTTAACCAACGCACACACTGGGTGCACTTGGCTCCCTCGCGGAGTCTCTAAGGGTATAGCAGGAATCACCCAGGACACTGTTCTGTTCCTGAGTGCGTCATGGCTGATGTTTATGGTCTGGGAGTCTTGAAAAAAATGTTTATTTTGTATCTCTATAAGTTTAAATCACACTAGGACAAGAAACAGTGCTGCTTTTGCAACAGTTGGTTGAAATATTTTCTTTACTGTTGAGCACTGTGGTGTAGGGCTCAGTTTTGGAGAATATTTTAGTAATGGTTGATGTTTTACTCCATAGATACAATTTGCTTGCTCACCTGGTTACAGGATCATCAAGTTGTTGTATGCAAAGCTGTTAGACTTTGTAAGCATTTGATGAAAGCTGTAGCCCCGTATTTTGTAGCGACCTTTCTAATTGCACTCTTGCCTAAGTATCTGTGAAAGATGTAAATATCTGTGATTGATTCTGCAAGCAAATAAAACATGTCTAAATAATAATTATAAGCAATAGGGGGTGATAATGTAACTGCTTTTTCTTTAATAAACCACAGTGCACAAGCAAAAACATTTTTTTTGCTTGGTCAGTCAAATTATGGGACCTTTCTGCATCGTATGACAATTGAGAGCTGTGCAGCACTTATTGACAAGTGGGGAGAGCAAGAGGCTCTTGTGAGAAACAGTGAGAAGGGGAGGCAGTGGAGGTGGGCAGGCATTTGGAATCCTCAGACAAATGTTATAAAAGCAAATAGGAAAGCTTTGATTAAACAAAAACCTTCACTGCTGCTTTGAGACTGTTTTGAAAAACTTTGCTGTCACCTCAGTGTAATTGGAATAACGTGGAAGTAGGACTTTTCGGCATTTAATATTTCGTGTGGAGTTTCCTCTGTACTTCATTGTGAAATACAGCCTATAGAATCAAAGAAATAGTGGAAAATTTTGGAATGTTTCAAGTGGAATATTTCAAAACCTATCAAAATAATTTTAGATCCAATTAAAACTTACGTATGCATAAGTAAATAACATTGCTAAATTTCACATTGATGTGTTTTTTTCTGTAGGTCTGCTGTTCCCTCCTGTATATATATGATTAAACACGCAATGAATTATATTTTTGCCAAGTGAATGTGTGTTTTACGTGCATTCTTCCAGGCAGTTTAGGCAATAGTTAACATTTCTTGTTCACTTCACTGCAGGAAAAATGGACTAAATCACTAATCTGAAAGTGGGTGAGCACCATGTTGGAATGAAATAAGATCCTTAAACAGATATTTAATGAACTAACAAGATTAGGTAGCAACAAGAACAACAACATTTTTGGTAGCAGTCGTGCTTTCCCAGGGGCTGTAGTGTCTGTTCAGGTCACTGAGAGAACGTAGTAGTGCACTGCTGCACAGTGCTGTCACCATGTCCCCGCTGATGCCTCTGAATGACTTCTGCATGCGAGAGTCTGGCACTTTCCGGTTCAACAGGGAACTGTGATTTGCAACAAAAAATACAGGACTGAAACTTCAGTGGGAAAAAATGTTTGACAAGCAAAAGCAAAAGATTGCTTTTAGTAGCAATAAAAAATAATCATAAGATACATAAACAAGAAGATGTAGTTCAGTGTCACTTTTGTGACAGTAGTGGCCATCTCAGATGTCCAGCCTGGCCAGCGTATGTCACTGGAGTACCTGATAATACCTGTTTTCTGTATCTTATTCAACAAAGGAAAAATGCTTTGGAGAAGGAAATGCTCTTCTGAATTCTGCAAACTGTCAGCCTCTGCTAGCTATCTCTAAGTAATTGTCACAGTCCCACAGAGAACACGTGAGACCTGTGATGCAGCAGTAGAAATTCAGAGATAAGATGATGATGTGCGCTTGATTCGATAGACTAACCTGTATAGAGTTTCTAAGAGGAGGGTCAAACATCTGTTTCTTTATAGATTGTCATATTGCATCAAGTGCTGTAGCAATAACTTTTACATTTTTATCCTTTACCTCTCGTAGTGCTGCTTACTGAAAATTCCAGAAAAACAAACCCCAGCTGTTTCTCACTGGCTATACATTCATTATAAATCATTATTACACAGTGAGATTTTGTAATAGTAATTATTCACCATGTTTCCTCATCTGTTTTTCTGTTTTCTGTAATAGACTAAACTGTCATAGTACATGTCACGAGTGACTGCATTCACTGGCAATTTACCCCTGAAAGAAGGATAATGGAAGTTAAAAATGAACAATGACATTGTTAAAGGGAGGAACAAAGTGTTTTATAATAGCATTTGCTTGAGATGAAAATTCTGGAATAGAAAGCATTACACTGTAAATTAAAAACTATTATCAGGGTAGGAACTGATACTAAATGAAGTAATTTGGTTTGCATTTTTTAATCTGTGGAGAAAGTAATCTAAAACATATGATTTGAAGACAGCTATTAAGTGATTTCATGTACATTACAGAATATCCCATCTTCAGCTCAGAAGAACGCAAGTGCATTTACTTACTGCAAATTTAATATACTAGAAAATGGTGACTAAAGGAAAGTAGTGTGTGCTAATGTATGGTCATTAAGATTTATGAAAATTGAAGTAGATGGCTTCACATTAGACGAGTTCTATTTCATGACATGTTTTTTACACTTGTTTTTACCATGACAATTCACCTGATGTCAGAGCTCTGCAGCCTGTCTGAAGGGAGGAATGCACAGATAGAACTACAGTTTTGAGGTTCACCTAAATAATATTCGGATTTTGTTGAAAAAAATGAAATTGCTGACTGTTAATGACCCTCATTTCCGAGTTCCCATGTTAAATTCTCTTTCAAAAAACCAAAACACACAAAGCAAAAAAACTCCCAAACAATAAAAGTAGCTCAGATACTTTAAAATTCATCAGGAAAGCTTTTCAATTGAAAGTTTTTACGTAACTATATCTCTGAATGCCATAAAGATAGATGAACCGTACTAATATATTCCTTACTTGCTATTATATTCTGTCATAGTGTTTTGACCAGCTGCTGTCTTGGGTAAGGCATCCTTTGGGGATTTCAATGAGGCTAGTTTTGAGGTCAGCATTTATAAGGAAAGACTGAGGAGGAGTACGAGGAGGGAAGGACTAAGGAGGAATAATAATTTTTTTTCATGAAACCAGCACTAGTGAATATGAATAAATAGTGGCTGAATATTGTTCTACAGTACATTAGAAGGAGAAGACAGGTGAATGAAAGAATTGGAGACTTCTCAACTGTAGACTGGGCAATTTACTGTTTCATCTGCCTTTCAAATCTAGATGGAAAGGATGTTAGATAATGACTGCGAATAGTTCTTTCTGTCCATCTTGGAACTTCCTACAAATGCTGCCAAGAGTGCAGTCATTCAAACAAAATCGTTAAGTAATGGTTTTCATCCATTCTGTAATTTTCACATCAAATGTGAAACATTTTTACCACAAGAAGGACATTGAGGTGCTGGAGCAGATCCAGAGAAGGGCAAAGAAGCTGGTGAAGGGTCTGGAGCACAGGTCTTACGAGGAGCGGCTGAAGGAGCTGGGGTTGTTTAGTCTAGAGAAGAGGAGGCTGAGGGGAGACCTCATCACTCTCTGCAACTACCTGAAAGGAGGTTGTAGTGAGGTGGGTGCTGGGCTCTTCTCTAAAGTAACAAGTGATAGGACAAGAGGAAATGGCCTCAAGTTGCACCAGGGGAGGTTTAGGCTGGATATTAGAAAAAATTTCTTCACTGAAAGAGTGATCAGGCATTGGAACAGGCTGCCCAGGGAAGTGTTGGAGTCACCATCCCTGGAAGTGTTCAAGAAATGTGTAGATGTGGTGCTTAGGGACATGGTTTAGTGAGTTAGGTAGTGTGGGTTGATGGGTGGACTTGATGATCCTTGAGGTCTTTTCCAACCTTCATGATTCAATGATTTTATGAATTCTCTCAGCCTGTCATCATAGGGAAGGTGCTCCAGCCCTCTGATCGTTTTTTGTGGCCTCCCTCTGGACCTGTTCCAACAAAAATCTTCAGTTACATAAAGTATTTCAGCTCTAAAATATAACAATACCTGTGTAAGGTAAAGAGGAGAGAAAATAAAATTTCATTAATTTGTAGAGCTTCCACAATTACAGGAAATTGTTTGGACAAGAAATGTAGGTGGTCAAACCATGGTACATAGAAAAGTAAAGTGATTCTGCAGCTGAGTTTGTTTGACCTGGGGAAGGTTTCCTTGAAATTCAGACCTAGTAACTGTATGATCTTTAACATACAAGCTAACTCCAGCCAGGTGGTGAGAGAATTTCATGTGCAGCCTTAGCAGTTCTCACTTAAAGCTCCTCATAGAAACACATAATTATACAGTCTAACTTTTCATGCTTGCGAAGAAAAGCTTGGTAATAGAATCTTAGGCCTAAAGATAAATGAGAAAGAAATCTTACCTGTGCTATTTTAAAACCAGTGTCACGATAAAAAATATTTTTAGTTGTGGAAAGCTTTGGGGGGAAGCTGACTTGTCCCTTTTGACTGTCTCATCTTAGAAACCTCTAACTGCACACTTGTGACTTTGATTGCTGTAAATGTTCGCATGACTTATTAACTATAACAATAAAAACCTTATGTACAGCTTAATGCAGTGTGTCTAATAAAGAGAGAGAAAAATCTTAATATCACAGGGATTTATTTTAGTTATTCACTAAAAGACCCAGTTGTCTGCTCACTTATGCTCAAGTTTATCAAAACAGCATGAATCAGACAATAGTAAGGGTGATTTTCAAAATGAATTGCTGATGTTATAAGACTATATGGTACATGTAGGCCAACTGACTAAAAACGGAAAGAAAATACTCATCTATTGATCCGGGGAGCAATACGTAACCTGCTATCCTCTTACTACACTGATATGGTAGTGTGACCCCAAGAGAATTATAAGCTAATTTTAAAAATCCCAGTTTTTATTGTGTTCTCATAACACAGTGGCCCCAATACAGATTTTTGTAATATAGAAATACAGAAAAATCTGACAATAACTGCAAAATATCAGAATTGAGAGAAGACAGAGGCAAACAAATTTCAAATAGTATTGTATTTGCAAGGCAGATCACAGCAAAATATCTGTATATTATTTGTTTTCCTTGCTTATGTATCCTTTCACTGCAAGTAAAAACAGTATTGCAGTTCATGCTGTATTAGCAGTTGCAGCTTAGTTCTTAGTTCATGTGTTTTCTTTTGTTTCACTCCTTTTAAAATGAATGAGTTTAAATTATTTGAATGAAGAATATATAGAACTCTGCAAGTTAAGTGAAACAAACAAGAAAAATTACCGAGACCAGGTAATCAAAAAGCCATTTTGATGTTAAATGATAACAGCTGCTTATTCAGAATGCTACTAGATCAGCTGTCTTTAAGACTGTATGTAGAGATTTTAGAAATTAAATTATGTAAAATCAGTAATGATATTTAATTAACTGCATTGCAGTTGTGAAAATGAGGCAACACATTATTTCTCAAAAAATCCACACTTGTCAGCTATTTAGAGTTTTAATGCTCGTATAATGTGCTAAACCCCTGTTACCTTCATTTTATTATCTTGTAGAAACATTGAATTGGAACATCCAGTCATAATCATTTTTCATTCAAATTGATCACAGCTTTGAAATGTGTGCTATGAAAGTAATCGCATCATAAGAAAGACAAAGAAATAGGTCATTTGAATAAAAGGGAAATTATCATACAACTAGAACACATTCATATCTCTTCTTGCATAGAGCCTTTCAGGCAAAGTTGCAAATATAGCATTTTTGTATTTACTTGAATGTTTTAAGTTTTAATGAATTATGAATGATATGATAGCTGCTATTGCCTTACGCAGCCCTTTGAAAAAATCTTTCTTATTACAGTGACCTGTGACACTTCTCATTAGGTTATCACTCTGAGTACTCTTTTGAAATTAGGAATGTGACGGGGTTCAAATAAATATTAGTAATTCATAATAGAAAGTATTTGTTGTCATAACGACATAAAATAATCTTTTCTAAGTGAATAATTTATCTCTGAGTAGAGCACAGGAAGAGGAGTTTTCTGAAAATCAGATTTCAAGAATTAAAACATTGCAAAGCAGGGACCTAATAATAGCAACGCTTGGGTCCAATCAGGCTTTGCCTATAGCAGCCCCTAGGCAGAATGCATACGAAAAGAGTGATGCAAAAGAAACTACACCCGTCATTCTGTGTGATGCTTTCTCTTCAGAGATGGCGTGAAGGAGAACTCTGTACAGCCCCTGTTAAATCGAGAGTGAGATCCCAACAGTCCAGTTCCCCAGTAAAATGAGGTGAGAAGATAAGCAAAAGATAAGAGTGTCGAGCAATTTATATCTGTTAAGAGACATTAAGAAGAGTAGCTTTACTCCCCACCTGAGAGCTTTCAAAACTTTCCTTTTTGCTAGCTGATTTTGCAACATAAAGAAATACAAAAAAATAAGTCATTTTGTTGCACTGTCTCACTGTGGAGCATCCTAGGTTGTGTGCACTGTATTTCTGCAGACTTGAGGGCACAAGATATTGATGCTCTGAAAAATAGGTGCTAACTTTTGACAGGCTCCCATCAAAACATTTTTGGTTTTTCTGCAGCACCAAGTTATATTACAGCTCTCAAACCTCATATACACGTATAATGTGAATGCCTGTATACTTAAAAAAAAAAAAAAGCTAGAAAGAGACAAGAAACCTCCCAAAATGCAATAAAATCCCAACAGCCCAAGCCCTCCCCACCCCCAATCCTCTGCTATAATCAGGTCTCCATAAATTGTAAAAGTGAGGAGCAAATCTAGAAAAAAATTAAATTTGCAAAAATCTTTCTTTCAGAGATTTATCTGAGATTTTAAGGGGAAAGATCCTCCACCGCAGAAAGAAGATTCATAATGAAATTTTCCAGTTATTTGTTCTTTCATTCATGGGATACCTGTGATGAAAGGACCCTTTCCAGCTTGCTCTTGTTAGTAAGCCATCACTGGAAGCAGTGCTTCTATTCAGGAACGTAGATGCTTACACTAGGATCTTTTTAGAATATGTGCAACAAACTGCTCTGATTTGCTGAGCATTCCAGTTTAGGGTTGACCTCAGACAAACTTTGTTTTTTTCCCAGTGAATTATAAAGGAATTTTGAAGGCTAACCAGTAATATTTTTCCGCATTCTGACAAAACAGAGATGTTGTACTTTTATTTCTTAGTGAGGGTTCGTTGATATTGCAAATTTTGAGCACCATATTTTATACTGAGTATTTTGAATTAATCCAGGGAGAAGAATAATAACTGTCAGTGAAAATGTGACTTCCGAGGAAAGATTTGGAGAACTAGGTTTTGAGGAGGAGGAAAGGAAGGTAACAGTCACTGATAACCCGAGAGTTTATTATAACATTTATTGTAACATTCTTTTTGGTGTATTTATAACAGGAGTTTATCGTACTTGCCTGAGAATGAACTTTTCAGGCCACCAAGACCTGGCATGTTTCCAGCCCCTTTCTGAGGGCTGAGAGATGCAAAGGAGCAGTGAAGTAGTGCATGAAGTGTTAGTGCCAACCTGTTAAAAAAATAGCCAAACTGCTGTTTCAAAGGATAAGAGCTGAGTGACCTGCCTACAGGGTGGGAGAAGAGAGATGCACTCATCCATAGCCTTTGGCTGGCTTCTGTTGCCCTGAAGCCCCTGCTGCCCACCTCCTTTGCACTGCAGTGTCCTCCAGAGCCAGGTTAGGTAGGAGTGACCTGCAGACATGACATTGCGTATTATTTGGTTGTCTTTTCTTACCTGATGGTACTTTTGTTTTACTTTCTAGACTCTTTTGAAATGCTTTTAAGCTAGTAGGAAGCCTTTCGTGATTACCTTGCTCTGAATTGTGAGAAAGTGGACTGATATGAACTCCATAGGAGATTTGTAAATCTAGTATGAAATTAACTATTTAAGCTATGTGACACAGCATTACAAAGGTATGAAACTAATGCTGTCTGTCTGGAAGAAAACCCAATCCGATTCCCTTGTTGGTGTGCTAGTCCTAAGCAAATTTCATTTTCTCTCTACAACTCACCTTTTCATGTAAAGAGTAATACTGCTACTGAGGTAAATCACTTTGAAATCTGAGCAGTCACCTGCACCATGTCATAATTGCACACTCTTCACCGCAGTCCATATCTTGACTGGGCAGAAGCTGGCATACCGTCCCTGAAGTCAGTGGGTTTATACTCGTGCATGCTACTTGAAGTTTCTGTCTATCAAAAATCAAAGGAAGCTGATGAGAGCTGATAAGCATTGCATTCATTCAATGTAATCATACTCAGTTACTGAATTTTAAGATAATCGAAAGGATATGAAGGCATTTGTAAAACTTTAGTAAGAGACCGAGGTACTATATGGTAGAATAATATCAATAGTTTATATTAGTATGTGTTTCTTAAAAAAGAGCACTTGTTCCTAGATTGAATTGTCATTCCCATGTAATTTTAAATATGCTTTATTATTTAATATTAATTTATCTTAAAAGAGTCACCTGAAGATAGTCCAAAACAAAATGGAAGTGTTACAAACTTTTTGTATTATCCATGCATAATTTGTCTGTATCCAGATGTATCATGCCATTCCTCCTGCCTTCTCATCATCACCTTGTCTGGTGAGACAGAAAAAAAATCTGAGGATGAAATGTAGTACCCACTGCATGCTTGATGTGTTTTCTAATAAGTTGACTGTCTAAAGGGAGAGTGAGATCTCCAATTAAGACAACACTGTGGACAGCTGTCATGAACCGTAAACTTAAACTTTAAAACTAAATAGCTACAGCTTAAATAATATTCAAGCACTCATACTGCAAAGTTAAGCCATTCATAAATTTAACTCACATGTAAGTCTATTAGCATATTATTTTAAGATGCTTTGGTCTATCACCTTGAAGGAATCAGAATAATGACTTTAAGAACAGCTTGAACTACCTCTTCTACCCAAGGAGCCTTGGCTGCTATGTCTGGAAGCTGGTTAGGTCTTTTATTCAGAACATGATTTCCTGGTTGCAACAAAACTTACTGGCATTCGCAAAATTCTACTTCTCATATATTGTTTTTCATTTTAGCAGCTCTTCTGTTAATCAAGTTGTACCTGTACTGCCAAATAAAATGGGCTGGGAACTGGTCATTGGCTTTAAGACCAAGTAGCATGGACATACCTATATCCAGCTGGCCTCCAGCCAGCTTCTTTTACTGAATATTTCTCTTTGCTCTGATTGGAATATGGTAAAAGAGAGGTAATGGCTGTGCCAACAGTTAAGCAGTGCCACTAATAAGAGGCCCAGAACCTGAATTTTTTACTGGCCTCCTTTTATTTAGCGGTGCCCATGTGGACTTTACCTCCTGACTCTCTCATATTTCTGCTGGTAATTACTTGAAAACTTCTCAGCTGTGTCTGCTTTTGCTTTCCATCAAATACAAACCTCTTTCTTTAAAAGAGCTCTGCCCAGAGGAGGACTATTTCTGAGATTGTTTTGCTAGGGTCAAAAAATAGTAGGAAGGATTTTTTTCACAGTCAGTTCAGAGTTTTTTACATTTTTCTTGTTTTAGGTAGACTACCTTCTCATCATTAAACAGGTTAATAAAATTCAGAAATTAGGAGTTAAGTATGTGTCCTATTGATGGGTAGTACTTAATGGTTTAGATTCACAGGATGTTTATGTCTGGCTTTTGTTTCAGATTCTTACTATAAGAACGTTTTATATCTACAGACCTTAGAAGGGTCTTGGGGTTATTACATGGCTCCAAAACAGAAGCCTAATGATATTATTCCATCCATCAGTGCTGCCAAAATACAGAAATTAAAAATCTTCCTGCTCGTCTCCTGTGACAAGCCAGCTCAAGATGATGAGAATCCAACTGTAGAAATAAGCCCTACTGTCATCAGTATTTGAAGCAAGACTGTCATCAATATTTGACTTTTTTTTTCACGCTCTGCTGTACCATTTCCCACATCAAAATACCAGGAATATTAAGTGCATACTAATTATGTGGAAAATGCACAATGCCATGTTGACGGTGTGTAACATACTTTTACTTCAAACTGTGTAAAAATTCTGCGATGTTTTGATATGGTAGTACGGTGCATCTGTTGCACAAAAGAGTGATAGGCTTCTGTTTACTCTGCACTTTCTACATAAATGGGGAAATCCTTGCAATGTGGGAATGCACTGAGAGATCTCACCCTGGACATATTTCCACTATATAAATCATGTGCAACTTGGCTTGTGTTTGAGTTCAGCCATCTAGAGAATAACATCCTTTTATTTTTCAGTCTTCCACTGCAAGAAATGAAATGACAAAGAGATCAAATGCATACAATTCTTAGCTTCCTTGTGTTCCTTCCTCTCAAATCCCAACAGCCTTTTTTCTTGCTTTCAGAACAAGGAAATAGCTCTATTTTACTTAGTCACTCGTTCACATAAAGTGGTCAGGAGTAATCCACCTGAAAAATGATGAACGGGCTATTTGCATTAGAAAAGAAACCCACAAAGACATAAGGGGTATCTTGCTTTGCTTCCTGCTAGGGTCAGCTTGTAGAGCACAACTTTGTAGTCTCGGGTGAAAATAATATTCTGTTCTGAAAAATGTCTTACTTGTGCAGTAATGATGCTTGCTTTTCACGGGGCTGGAATCTATAACTCTGGGAACAGAAATCAGTTTTGCAGATTGTTCTCACAATTAATGAATTATAACCTTCCTTTTGTTGATTGTTCTCACAATTAATGAATTATAACCTTCCTTTCGTTGATTGTTCTCACAATTAATGAATTATAACCTTCCTTTTGTTTTTCTCCATTTCTTGTGCTTTAGACAAAGTGTGTAGAAACCACCCTTGGCTAACTTAAGCCACTGTCATATGCTATGTAGATCTGAAGCTGAAGCAAACCACCTTTTGCTAGGAGCCTTTTAGAAATAAAATACAAAGTAAAATAGAAGTAAAATGCTCTTCTGAGAAGAGCATCTCTGTTCTAGAAATGTAAATAAGAATCACATATCTGACGCAGTCTGTGTAATGGATTTTCCACTAAACAGATAGTGAATAAGCTTTTTCCTAGCAGGAGATGCTTTCATTGGGCCTCATAGTAGAAATAGAATACTTCTTAATAAAATGAAAGATTTAACATAATAAAAATGTTCTTTCTGTTTAATAATGAAAAATAATTATTGTTTTCAAAAAATATTTGAAAAAACCCCAGTTGAATCTGCGTGTATTCTGTTGCACAGTGTTGCTGGTGTGTTTTTCACTTCTCTGCTTTATGACAGGATGTCTGTTGCTGTATATTGGTTATTCCTGTTTCTTCACTACTAAATTAAATTTCTGTTCATTCTACATGCCTATCAGTAGGTGTATGTATGTGTAGGGTGGAATTAATTTTTTCCATGGCTGGATCTTCTAGAACTGCTGGTCTCTCTACCACATAAACCACTGTGTTTGCAAATGTGTTTGAGGGGGGACCACAGGAGGTGTGGGCTCACAATGTGTTAGGAAAAGACAAAGATGCTCCTAGAAAGGGCCATATAAGATCAAGATGCTAGTGGTCTCCAGCTGTTTGATACTATTTCTCTTCTCAAAATTGCTGATCCTACAGCTGAATTAGCAGAAAAAAAATTATGTGAGGACTCCCTCTCTACTTCAGTGAAAAGTGAGGCAGCCTAATCCACCAACAAATACTGTCTAAGGCTTTCCATCTCTGTGTGTGAAGAAATTATAAAGGAATAGGAAATGTTGTTGCTCTTCTAACAGGAGAATTAAAGCAGATCTTTTAAGAGAACTTGTTTTATTTCTGTTTTATGCCCAGTTTTATGTGTTAACATTTCGGAGGGGTTGAATGTGTAACTAATTTAAGCAACCAAATTATTAATTTCCAGGCCACTGACATATAATTGCAGTTTGCTTTTTGAACATTGTGTGATCAAGGATTAGCGTGTGTGACTGGAAGTATATTTTCATTCTCTGAAATTTAATCAGTGATCCTCAACATTTTCCTGAAATCAGAAAACCTGAGTGAATTCCAAACACCGTGTGAGGAAGTGCTGGTCAGCATTTGCATTCTGTGAATTTTATAAATACATATTAAATCAGTAAGAATGCGTAAAATCAATTAACGAAACAAACCGTGCATAGCACTCCGAAGATGGAATTCTAAGTGCTGCAAATGCAGTCATCTGCATCTCCAGTTATGTTTACCAAGATAAGGAAAGTTATTTATACCTTTTAACATGCAAGGTATTTGCCTGAGAGTAAATTTAAGTTTCTGTTGAAACTAATGAGAGAATTCTGGTTCGTAATCACTCATGTATATTTTGATTAGTGAGAAGTCCAACATTTCCTGGTACTAATATCTAGAGTCATGCATAGTTCAAACTTTCAAATGCAACTGGAGAAATTTAAT
The DNA here is from genome assembly GCA_011057875.1 of Pterocles orientalis. NCBI lineage: Eukaryota > Metazoa > Chordata > Aves > Pterocliformes > Pteroclidae > Pterocles > Pterocles orientalis. The sequence goes on from WKFP01006776.1 coordinate 85,591, forward strand.
TACAGCAACAGTACGACATTAATTGAATTTTCTCTATGCGTTATCTGGTTTTCATAAAGAGAAACAGTAAAACTGTCTATTCAAAGAGCTTTTTAAATTTTTACATACATTTCTTATCAATATTTGTTCAAAACATATAAAAATGTAGGGAAAGAAAAGTAAAACACAGGAAGGCTTACAAAGCAATAAATACTTCATTGTGGTTGTTTGGTTTGCTGAAAAGAACAGGCATGAGACCTTGATTTCAAAGCACAATACGATGTTAATGGCTATCTTTATGATTTAACCTCTTAAAAAATTCCAAACTCAAGAAAATAAGTCATTACAATAGGATTTCTAGAATCTTTCATGTTTTTATCATTTGACCTTTCGCTTTCTACCAGAGAGATGGACACAAGTAGTTGTTATAAAGTATATCTTTATTTTTTTAAATATTAAAAGTCTGCAAGGGTCTAGTGGCAGGGAGCACTCTATTCCTCAGATGATTCAGTGTGTTTTAGTAACAGTTGATTGCCATTGTCATTTTCAGCCAGTATTTTCAATTCTTTCGTATTTCAGATAGTGGTCTAATTATGTTCACATCAAAAGTTTGTGCAGGTTGAGATGTCAGATATTATTAAATATACTTCCTAAATCTTTCAAAATAAAATCTCTAACAGTCTAATGGTCTTCTTATGTTGGCGAAACAGTACACAGATGATTTGAACCTCTCTGAATAACTGTAAAACGGTCAGAATGACCATGTAATTAGGATGAGGACCCAGCATATTTCCAAACTGACAGCAGTATAAATATTTAAACTTCTAGAAACAGCTCAGAAATCTATGTATCAATGTAGCCTTAATTTCCCTAGACATCAGGGTTTAAAATAAAGCCTACAGTAAAAATAAATTTTGAGAATAACCTTGGAATCTTTCTTGCATGCTTTCAAACCAGTATTGCTTTAATTGAAACTTTATTTTATAGGCACACTGAAAAAATCTTCATGTTTCTATACGTATGCTTTTTTTTCCAGGTAGTGAAGATAGGCCGTAAAGGTATAAAGTAGAGAAGTCTTAATGTGGACAGCACAAGTAACTAAACATAAAATGTTTCAACACAGGACCATAAGAATAGAGACTTGACCCTCTCCCCCCCCCCCCCCCACCCCCCCAAGGTCATGAATCAAACTTATCAGAGTAGTTACACTTAATGGGTTTTAAGATTAGAAAGGCACATCTCCATCATCTACTCTCACTCCTCAGTAGTCATCTGGACAAAATTTCTTGTTCATATATATGACAATCTTCCAGTACGCACTTGTTTGTTTGGGGGTTTTTGTATTATAATTAATATATCATGCCTGTAGCAGAGTAAGATTGCAGAATAGGGTGGGCAGAGGTATGAGAAAATACTCTTTCACTGTTTTTTGTTATGTTTAGAGATTTTTTTGAGTAATAACTCTGCAGTAAACTAGAGCCTAGCATTGGCATTATGATATCTTTGCTCTTTTGGCTTGAATTTGGAAATTCAAATAAAGGACCATTTTAATTATTATAGTAGTCTAAACTTAAACACAGTAATTGTTGTTGTTAGCCTTCTTTATAGCTCTTGTGACTGTGCAGACAAGGCCTGTGGAACAAAAAGAAATATCACCATCTTCTTGATGGTTGAGTATCTTGTGTAATGGAAATAAAGGCCCTTTCAATAGCTGGTAAGGAGTCAGTGTCATGGAAAGTCTAAAAGAGAAAAAACACATTTTTTTAACGGGGAAAGGAGTATTAAGTGTTTACATCTACTTTTCTGTTGCTTGTGCTTTTTTTCATATGCCTCTCAGAAGGAGGTTAGCAAAGTGTGCCACGTGTACTTTATCAAGGAATGTTTTAAATACAGGTTTCTGATATGGATAGGACATTTCACTGGGCTTCAAGAGGTGTTGATTTAAGAGAGGGGTTGTGGCTTGTCTGGAAGGGAGCATTTTAAATCCACTAACGTTCCTCATATTAAAGGAAGAACACAATCTACTGGTTGCATCTTGCCCTCTCCTTAAGGGGCCTGAGACAATCATTCCCTAATTACTCAGTACTCCCACTAATACCAGATAAAGTTATTGTTCTCTGTTTCACATATTTATCGCATGATTACAGTACATACAGCGAATAATCATGATTTTCTAGCAGTAACAATATAGTAATTTATGAATGTGCTGCATCTTACAAACAGTGAATATCCTTGTATCACTTTATCTCCATTAATGTTCTCTATTAAAAAAATAATTTATCCTACTGTTTCAAATTTTAATTATTAGGAAATAATTGGTCTGAGTAATGCATGAACTTAGTAGCTGTAAATGGTAAAAGACACTGGATCCATAGTTACAGTTTTCCAGAAATATATTTAACTTAAGGCTTATATAGAAATTGTGTGGCTGATTTTGTTTTGATTCTGGCATCAAAAATTCATTTATTATCGAGCTTTGTTTGACGTTCCTTTGGGTTCAAACTTCCTGGGATTCTGAATATAATCACAGCAGATATGTGTACATCTCTTATTGCTTGGCTGAGCACAGAAGACTTAGAAGCAACCCTACAGGAAAAAATCCACTCCTTTGGCGCATTCTTTAAAATCATTATGCTTTCTGGCTGCAGCATGGAAGCGAGTCCTGCTAGCAGAGCAGTGTAATTAACTTTCTTTATAAATTAAATGTGCAAATGTGTTACAAAGTGCACAGAATTTGGATAGAATTATTTCTCCTTCCGTGTAGGTGTAGTTGGAAAAAAAATAATTTTCTAACAGCTGCTCTGTGGCTTGGGAATTTAAAACAGCTTTTACTCTCCTCAGACCAGCTATCAAGTACCTGGGGCTAAGAATGGCTAAATATGAAATGTAGCCATATATTATCATATACAGGATCAATATTTCAAAAGGCCATCTAAACTCTTTCAGAAAAGAAGGATATTCCATTTTTCTGTAAACGACAAAAGCAGCATAGCTGGAAGTACTTATTTTTCTTGTCTCTTAATTAGCAGGCACTCTTCTGTGTAATGCAAAGATGGCAAAAGAAGAAATTATTCATGTAGCCATCATTAATTGGGAAGGCTCTCCAGCAATTCTGGAAGTGGAAAAAATCTTGCATAATCCATAAAGGTAAAATATACCATAAAAATAAAATTATTAGCTTATATGAAAGGTGAGAGTTTGCTAACCATTTGTGCATAAATTTGGAAAAAGCATTCCCTTTTCTTCCTTTCCTTGAGGACAAGGGTGAGCACGCTCCATATCTCTTGGAGGAAAAAGTTATTTCCTTTTTTAAAGAATGTGGTTATTCCTTTGTCTTACCCACTTAAAGCACAGAAACGTGATAAAAAGCCAGCAGATTTAAATTCAAGGATCTTTACTGAAAAAATAACGCACGGTGCCAGCTATAGATGCCATTAGACTGCTTGTGTACCGGGAAATGGCTGCGTGTCCAGAAGGCACGCTAAGATTCTCAATGCAATGAACTCAGGAAAGATCCCTACAGCTTCTGTAGGTGGTTTTATGTGAAGGGATACATAGGACCCAAAAGAGGAGTTTCTGGGAAACAGAAGCTCATTTATAACATGTCAAAAATGACTCCAAAATAACTGGATGTGCTTGTTTCCACTTACGTTGTCCTGAGGTGGCCAGGCTCCTGTATGGGTTCATTTGTAGTTCAGCCTGCATGCAGGTTGCATGGAAGCTTTCTCGTTTGCAAAGACAAAAAGAAATAATTTGGGGAGTTTGTGACAGAAGCAAAGCTACAGCTGGAAGTGAGGCAACATACATAGTTGCATGAGAGACTTAAGAAGACATATTTAGCTTCTTAGGAGGGCGATTTAGCACAGGCAGAACACCTCTGTCTCCTTGCATCTTCTGTCTCCAACACATACACTTGTATTCATCTGTGTGCATTTGTACCACTTTAATACTGTTGAGCTAGCTACAGTAACTTGAATGACACCTCATCCTGCCATTAGGGTAGGAAATACACTCAAACGAACCATGATTAAGATGTGTCAATATTCGAAAGATAAGTGTTGTAGGAATTGCAAATTGTTACCCCCTGAGGTATTCATCTACTGCCTCAGTGCACTTTCAGGGAGCTCTGAGCCTCCGTTTATGCTGTCTTTTGGATCAGCTAGTCTATATCAATTCAAAAGGTCTGTCTCAACTCTGATCCCGTGTTACCTTTTGTAAGTAGGATCACTAACCCCAATATACTGCCCAAATAACAAGTTCCACCAATATTCAATGTCAGGCGTAACATTCTTCACTTCCTCCTGTGCCATTTTCCTCTTAAGCCTTATGAAAATGAATGCATTCTGGACTCATAAGAAATCAAACCTTATTCCAAGCATAGTTTTTCCTGCTTTTCCATATTCTTCCAAGAAGTGTTGCAAAACCTAATTTGAAGCTCACTGCAGACCGATTTGCTGTATACCTAGACTGATATTTCAAAGTCATTAAGTTACTTAGCCCTCTTATCCGTCACAATTAGAGTTAGACACCCAAATATTTTCTTGTCTAGCCATATTGATGGAGGATATAGTCACTGTTCTCTCATGGAAGATTATAGTTAATAATTAGAATTAAAGCATTGGCATGCATATCAGAAATCGCTGCAGCCAAAGAACTCCTTTATCCTCTGAATCTGCAGTAGATGCATAGACAATTCATCACTAGCTGTGTTTGCTTCTATAAACTCCTTCCTTTTCCTAAAACAAGTCATGCAGGACACAGCAGGTAATAACAAATGTCACTCTCGCAGCAGAGATCCATTCCAGTTCTGACTGTAAAGGTGGAAAAGCATCTGAAAAAAAAATAGCTCAGTCAAGCTAAACAGAAAATGAGCGTAATCTGAGTTTTAAGCATAATCTGAATGTTGTAATACCAACTCTGCATTTGTGCATTAGTATGTGTATTAACATAAGGGTGTTTCTCTCCTTCCCACAATCTGAGTTGCATTACTTCCTTTCTGTGTTCTTCTCTGCATGGCTTTGATCATAGACTTGAATAAAATCACACTGTTTAAGGGTCAAGATCCAGATCAGTTGCTGCTCATTTGAAAAGGAGGTAATCTGAGACCATTTAGAAATCTGTCACAGGAAAACTAGCCTTTGAAAAGCAACAACTGAGACTTAGCTTCCTGAGCTCTGAAGGCAGAAAATCTGTGAGGGATTTGACAAGAAAAAAGAATGGGGCAGGTTAGATGTTGCAGGGCTTCCATCACTCCACAGACTCTTTAGAACAGCCCAGAGACTGGAGGCAAGGACAAAAAAAATGGCCAGTGGTACAAGTAGATTAAGAGCCACCAAGGAAAGAATGGACATTGACACTGTGAGAATGAGCTTGACTCCTAGTTGTAAAATGTAAGGTAAGAAGTGGTCCAGCGCATGTGTGATGTGGAGCCGGCCATGGGGTCATTAAAATGGTAAACAAATCTTGTAAGCAGGAGTGAAGAGCTCTTTAGAAATCAATTGACAGAGAGTCTGTAAAATTTTCAGTGTTCACAATCTTTGTTAAAAAGATATTTAAATTATGGTGTGTTCTATTGTCACTATCTTCTTGTAGGATTTCCCTAGAGTATTCTACTTCTCCCTGAGTTAAATATATATTAAAATTTTCACTGTTTGGTGCCAGCGTGTGATATAGCAGCCACTTTGAAAGGTATCATTGCCATATATGCAGCAGTGCTTCATGACTTGCTTCTCTTTCATTTTTTCAGGATGACACGTTCTTATTTTGTTTGGCCTGGGGTCTGTCGTTGATAGTGATGTGATTCTAAATTAGTCTCTGGCCTGATTTAGAAGCATCTCTTTCCAGGTTTTTCAATTTTTGTTTAAAATTATGTACAAAATACTGAACCATAATAGGGATAGTATAACGGTATATTACTGCCTTTTCTTAAACCTTGCATAATTGTATCTTATATCTGTGCTCTCTCTGTAAAAGGAAGCTGAATTCCAGTAGAATATATTATAGCAAAGTTCATTAGTATTTTTGCTCTTTCAACGTTCCTTTTTGTTACCCCTTTTAGTCACTAACCTTCATGTTCTTGGCTTGATTATCACAAAATGCAGAACAACCTTTAAAATTCTGTCATGTCTGTAATGGAAACTGGCATTCTTGCATAAATATTCACAAAATGTTTGTTGTATAAAAGGTACTGAATATAAACAAAATGTAGTGGCAGTCTGAACTGTCAAAGAATGAGCTACATAAAGGGGTTGTATTTTAAGAAGAAATCCAGGCCATTCAGTGATTTGGATGTTAACAGCTCCAACAGTAAAACAAGCAGTACTCTTTCTTGTCTTCATAAAATTGCAAAATTCATTAGATTATAAACTGATGTTATATATGAAGCTCTTAAACATTCACTAAAGCACTGCCTTCATGGATATTGCACATCTGTGTTGAAAAAAGAAAACAAACACTGGTGCCATTATGACAGAATAGGTAATTGGGAAACAAAAATACTAAGCAGTACTCTATTTTCAACTATGAGCTTATTCACAGGTACCAAGTTTAGCAATCTATAAAAAGTTTAAATCTTAGCAACACCCTAAACACTGTCTTGTTATCCTAGAAAAAATTTTGTTACACCCCCCTCACATGTCACCCCCGAAATTACACGCACCTAATATGTCACCCCTGACATTTCAGTGAAAACCATCTATAAAAAAATGACAATAATGAACCGTCTAGATCTTCAGAGACAATAGAGGAGAAAAAATAATAGAAATGTATAGTGCAAACACAAATAATGAAAAAATTATGAGCTTTGTTGATATTGGGGCACATTGGGTATTAAAATAATCTGTATTTTATATATATTTTTTTAAATATCACAATGGTCATTTAGGGGGAAAACATCTTGGTATCATTAGCTGTTCATGAAGCAAAAACTATTCTTTTAGGCGCATGATTCATATCAACGAATACCTTGAAATTGGAGAGAGGTGGGCATGCTTATTAGGATAACAAACTCCTGATTTTCTTGGGTGCTTTGAAGAACTGGCAAGCAATATGGTAATAGAGAGTAAAAAGTTTTTGCTTCATTCTTGTTTGCAGCTATAACTCTTTTGTGAGATATAATGAGATAGAATAAAAGGGAAAATAACTGCTGATACTTTAATAACCTGTCCTGTAGGACAGCTGGAATTTCAGAGCTTTAGGTCTGTATATTATGCAAAGTGTGAAATTTATGAAGAACCTGTGTTTCTGCCCTATTCTTTTATGCCTGTATTTTTTTCTACTTATATTATTTTCCTGTATCTTTCCAGTCAGGCACAGTGCACATGAAAGACTGGAAATTATCCTCCCTCCCTTAAATAGAATTTTATATAGTATGCTGTTGTGCTAGTTAAAAGTCCTTTGCTTAGATTGTCACCTACAGAGGTTTGTGTAGCTTTTGAAGTTCTCTTAGATGTGGAAATGCTTCACATATCCTGCATACTTAAGGTAAAAGCATTGGATTTCCACTCCCGTTCCAGCATTTATTATCATTGCACACTTGCAGAGTATCTCCACAATCGACCAGGCAAGGTCTGGCTGCAGGTACGTCAGTCAAAACCAGGAAGATAAAAACTGTAATAGAAGAGGTTTGTTTAAATATATCAGTGTTTCTTTAACACTCTTCAAGACCTTTAATATGTGGCCAAATTAGCACCAGCAGAGGTGACTCCTGAATGCATTCTCATGCATTCACGTTTTCTTTGTGAATGTGGTAGGGATGTCATTTGACCCGAACTCAAAATAATGAAATTATTCTATATTCTTGTATTTCTATGAGAAATAAAATCATTCTAATGAAAAAATTGAAAGGCAGAGGAATCATTACAAACAGTTTATTTGGGGTTGTCCTTTTAAACAAGAATTGGCAAAGCTGGTTGGCGCAGAGCACAAATACATTAGTCCCAATTTAATTTTTGGGGTAGGTTTTTCACTGTTTGTAAAAAGATGCTGTGTTTGATAACACGAGTAAGGACACGGTGTTGCTCCTGGCAGGCACTTTGCTTTTGTGAAGTCCATCAGTACAAATAGCCAAGAGCCAAATGAAAATATAAAAAAATGGACGTGGAACAGAGAAGAAAACATATGATTGCTTATCTAGAATTGCCAGGTGAGATTCACCTGGACACATTGTTTTACAGCACAACCCCCAATAACCACCCTCTACAGTTTCCCCCTCAGCTCAATGTAACTCTCAGAGCACAGAATTGCAGGAAAGATCCGGTGCTGTAGTTTCTAACATCTGCTGTAGTAAACTCACTTCAATAAACTTAAGGATTCCTTCTGGTTTTGATGTACAGCACACATCCTAGGAATTCAGAGTGCTCTAGTGAGTCTTTGGAATGTCGAAGCAAATTTTACAGAAGGAAAGAAAGGTCTTGAAAAAGTGTGAGACAAAAAACTTTTCATTTCAAAATACTTTCGTGTTGTAGGTATTGTCTCATTTTGCATCTACCTAGTGAGGTTATACCGCAATACATTAGTGAATGAGATCACATTAAAGATGCCAAACTGAAAGGTACAAAGAAAGATCTGCAAGGGGGAGAACAGTATAACTAGAAGGGATTAGAAAGCTCCAGTAAAGGTTTTCATTTGACCAATAGGAACATAACAAGATGAAGTCTCAGTCTTCACTGGCAAGAGCTCGAGCCACACTGCCCAAGTTGCAGAAGGCAAAGTCAGTGACTGGGAGAAGGAAGAACTGCCAGCTGTAGGAGAAGATCAGGTTCAAGACCATTCAAAGAACCTGAAGGTGCACAAGTCCATGGGTCCTGATGAGATGCATCCGCGGGTCCTGAAGGAACTGGCAGATGAAGTTGCCAAACCACTATCCGTCATATTCAAGAAGTCGTGACACTCTGGTGAAGTTCCCGCAGACTGGAAAAGGGGAAACATAACCACCATTTTTAAAAAAGGAAATAAAGAAGACCAGGGAAACTACAGGCCGGTCAGTCTCACCTCTGTGCCTGGCAAGATTGTGGAGCAAATCCTCCTGGAATCTATGCTAAGGCACATGGAAAACAAGCAGGTTATTGACGACAACCAACATGGCTTTACCAAAGGAAAATCGTGCCTGACAAATTTGGTGGCCTTCTACGACAGAGCCACAGCGCTGATGGATAGAGGAAGAGCAACAGACATATTATCTACCTGGAGATCTACAGGAGAGATGGGGAGGCACTCTTTATCAGGGAGTGCAGTGAGAGAACAAGGGGTAACGGGTACAAGCTAGAAGAAGGTAAATTTAGACTAGACATTAGGAAGAAATTTTTCACTGTGAGGGTGGTGAGACACTGGAACAGGTTGCCCAGGGAGGTTGTGGATGCCCCATCCCTGGAGGGGTTCAAGGCCAGGCTGGATGAGGCTTTGAGCAACCTGGGCTAGTGGAGGGTGTCCCTGCCCATGGCAGGGGGGTTGGAACTTGATGATCTTTAAGGTCTTTTCCAACCCAAACCATTCTATGAAGAAGGGAAAAACTAAAGAAAAAGAGAATTGTAGTCAGACGTGTGAGAAATTACAGAAATTGAGAGAGAAGCCTGTTTGGGTGCTTGGGTGTACAGAGTTGACCGTTCCTCACTTGATTTCTTTCTCTGCTGTTGTGTCTTGTCTTGTATCCTTGGGCTGTCACGCATTCAGCTTATTCAATAAAGTAGATAGTATGCTACGTAACTAACTAGGAAAATTACAAGAACATAACTGTATATTTACAACAGTGAAGAGAGATACTAAAGGGGCAAAATGGTAGAAGTTTCAGGAGGTTTATAACAAAAATTGACATGTGCTAGTTGATGTTATCTTGCCTTCTCAAATTCAAGTAGAGATAGCAACTGTAAGAAAATTTGAGAACAAGCTCATTCTCACACACAGATGACATTGTTTTCCTGGAGTAAATGTGAACTTACTAAACAAGTAATTTTAAAATTAATGTGGGATGATGTTGCAGATAGTCTCTAATAGGATAAAAAGACATTAAATGTGTTGATGAGAATCTGAAAATACTCTAGGGACAATTTCTGTCCTTATACTGCATGCACAAGAAAATAGTTGGCTTAACGTAGCAGCATTATTTTTCATTCTGTAAATAACACAGTAGATCCTGTGTCATTTAAGAAAAAGTAAATTGTAAAATAATTCTGCAAATATTGCATGGTGTTATTCTGATCCAGTTTGACAATGTAAATGCTATGAACAAGCGCCTTTTAAAGTGCTATTAATCTGCCTGCTTTTGGAATTTTTAATATTTATAGCAATATAAAGCCATTTTCTCATCCATTAAACAATTTTCTAGCTTTGAATATTTGGGGGTTTTTTCTGGTTTTACACTTCTACTGTTTTACTATTATTTTACATTGTCTACTGATTCTGCAGCTCCTTGTGCAATAGCAGAAAAGAGGGTTTTTCTAAAAAAAAAAAGTATCTGGGTATGCAGCTGGTTTTAAATAATAGTTCAGAATAGCAGCAGGTGATAACAATGTCTGTTCATCCTTAGTTATTACTTTACTTTCAGAGACAAAGGAGAAATAGATGTTTGGATTTCTGGTATTGACTTGTTTAATTGGAAAATTGGAAAAGTACCTCAGAGTTCACATTTTTTTCTGTATATAAAATAGCTGTAAAATGTCTTCATAAAATGCCAAATGATCCTGAACCCTTCTTGTTTCTATGGCAACCTGACTATGGTATGGTAGTAGGCTAGAGATCCTCTGAAGCTGCCAGTGACTTTATTAAATATTTTAAGCAGGGAGGATGACACTGATTTTTAGCAGATTCATGCTCGGACCACAGTTTTAAACATGGTGCTTCATAGCATCTTGGCTGTTTCAGTATCAAACACCAAGGAAGAGAAAATACAAAAGTAATAAGGCTCAGCTCGTTACACTTGGCGCAGAAAAAAGAAAAAGTATTTTCAACTGTTTTGACTAAGAGAAAATCAGTTGCCCAGATGCTAATAGTTGTGCATTTCTTCACATTAGCAAAATACTTGTCTGAAAGATACAGCTACTTTTAGTTAAATTCCATTTTGTGAGCAGTACGTACTGAATCTTCAAGGAGAGAAATTACTTGCAGACAAATTTGGCAGTAAGAGGTATTTTACTTGTGTTCGTATGGCTTTATTCTGAAACATTTTTGTTTTCTGGGGATTTTTAATCTTTTTTTATGAACACTCTGCCAGGCCTCTAATGATAGCGCTGTTTTTGTCGGAAGCCTCATTTGAAGTCTCAGGACAGGTAAATGACAGCACAGCACCATGTCAGCTAAATATTTGTTCTTTATGTTATAAATGTTGCATTATGGAAGAAAGAGTGAACTTAGAAATTCCAATGGAACTATCCATTGTTGCTTCCACTCATTTTTTATTGGGCTCCACCAGTAAATCATCCCTGTTACATTTTTTTATTGCACTAATCCAAATATGCCTGCAGTTAAATTGGTGAAATGTGCAAATTAATATCCATATTAGTAAGGATGTTAGTCACTGGTTTTAGTCTCTCAATCCATTGCGAATAGGTGGTTTTGCCTGTGGTAACGGTTGCAGAGGGTACCAAATTCACTCTTAAATTCACACTGAGCTGTAGGAGCAGAGACAAGGAATTAACATTTTGTTAAGACAATAAATGTAGACAGTGTCAGAAGTTAAATATTTAGAGCTCTGGCCTAGTGCCAAACAGCATCTCCCTGTTGCTAATAGCTAGCTAATTCTGTGTGTTGTCTGCACTGGCAAAGAATGACAATTGAAGGGAAAATTAAATCACTTAGGTAAAGATTATTTGGCTCAAGAATGAACAAACAGTAATGTTTCCCTAGTTTATTAGAAATAACAGTAAAGGTGTCTGACAGACATAGAATATAAAGATATAATATATACAAATATATATATAATATGCATAAAATATAAAGAAAAAAGAAATAATTCAGACCATGTATCTCTAAAATCTAACAGTCCTTCAGATTAATCAGAAATTTATAGAATCAGAGGCCCAAATTTCTACAGCAAACTTTAATTTTTATTCTCCAGCCCAGTTCTGCCCTCTCTCTTTAACTTCACAAACACATCAGGGACCTCCTAAGAGCTGAAGAAGACCGCAGCAGTACTGTTGCCCCAGACAGAGCACTCATTGCTGACTGGTAGCAGCTTTCCAGGGTTTTAGAGATGCTCTTCCCAAAGAAGGATAGATCAGCTTTGTTCCTTCAGGATACAGCCTAAGAATATTTGTGTATTGTTTTCACTCATTGTCAGCAAAACAAAGCTGTCAAAGCAATGTAAAGGTCAGTACAGAATTCTTTGTTTCAGACTGATTTTGTCTCTGGAATGAATTAATCAGAGATCGCTTAAGTAGGAAACGTTCTTCCTTCCCAAGTGCTGATCTTTTATTAAAGAACTGCTGGCAGCTATCTTCTAGAAACGGAAACTCAGATGTTAAAGAAAATAACTTGACTTGCATTAAATGTTGCCATCTTTTGAAACATACCACAACAATATAAACTGACATCGTGATTGTTGATAATTCAGAGTGGCATCAAGGAAGAACATGTGGAAGTCTACGGTAAAAATGTCAACCAAAATGTTAATATTAAATGATGAAAGCAAAGTTACTCGGTTGTTGATCCTGCAAAAACTGTAATCTTCATAATACACACATTGAGCTGTCATATATAAACAACTGCAGGGTTTGGGCCCGCTGGGTGTTGATCAAGGCAGTCCTTTACTGAGACAGTTTTCCTGCCTGCTGTTTCTCTTCCAAAAGCCTGTTCTTGCCATAATGATCACACATTGTTGCAAGGACTCCTATAGTATACAGATATTTCTAATAATGCATTTTTAAAGCTCTTAAGGCCTTTATATTCTTAACAATACTTGATTTTATAAAGTATGTACATATTTAGTGATTTCTAAGGTGACTTTGTGATTTAGGGAGTTTAATTCATTATTTTTGTCATGTGGGAATATACAAGGGTGGGTCAACCTAGTTATGCATGTTTTTGGCAGCCATGAAGCTCAGCTAAAGAATGCAATTGCAGTACATATTGTATACATTTAGTATACTAAAGAGGAGGTAGGTAGCATGGTTAATAGCAGTAGTAAAGGTGTCACTGATCAAGCTTCAGTCTGGGGGCTTGGGATGCTCGGTTTTGCCAAGGCTGTATGGGATGTATCTAGTTGACTTTGTTATTACCAGTGCTAGCTAAACGAATGCTAGCATGAGTGTGACTGCTTTCCCTATATCCATTGTATGATGCTTAAGATACAGAAACTTGTTCACAGTCCTAGAAAGGCAAAACTCAAACATTCAGCAAAGTAACAGAAGAAAACTGGATCCTACAAAGAATAAAGTGTTGTAGTTAGGGCTGGCGGCCGGAAGATGTCGCACTGTACGGAAAGATAGGACTCTCTGGGCAGCCAATAGCGTGCAATTTGTGATGTAAGCAGACGGAAGTGATGTTGTAAACTCAAGCTATATAAGGCCTGTGTACTCATCAATAAACGCCATTTGCCGTCCACCACATTGGTGTCTGTGAGCAGATGGACCGAGCGGCCTGGGATTGGTCGCTGTGCCGTTCCTGGACCAGGTCGCCACGCCGACAAAGGCAACAATAAAGATGTATAGAAGCAATTTTACAAGTTATTTATAAGGAGTAATACCTGTTATTACAGAGCAAAAAAACATCTTATTTTAGCTTTTTTCCACCTATCCATTTGGCATTTACTCTGGTTTCACTTCCGCTTACTACACTGGCAATGTCTGGGCTCAGTGTTCCAAGGCTGCCTTTTCATTCCATTTTCCCAGATGAGCCAACTGTAAATTTTCTTTTCATGACTTTTACACTTCTTAATGAAGGAAAAACAAGCTGATGTGACGAATACACAGTGGTAGAAAAACGTTTGCAAAAATCTGCATATTATAAAATGAGCATTTTTAGTCTTCTATTCAAACTAAAGCAATTTTGCATTATAGTCAGGCAGTTAGAATAAAAAAAAATACTATATGAAGTATTTAACATAAGGCTTGGGAAATGATCTTGCAAACACTTCCAGGCATGGCTGGATTTAGCAAAGTGAATGATCCAATTTATTTCCAAGTGTCGTGAAACTGTACCTACAGAGCTTGAGAGGTCTTCTGAAGTCAATATAAGGGGAAAAAAGGCCAAAAAAGGGGCAATCCAACTTTCAAAGAAGTCACAGAATCAAGCCTTTAACTTTTCCCAGGTTTTTTTGTTAACATATGAAAATAAATTTTAAGGTTGGTGGATTTTCTTAGAGGCAGCTACTGACAAATCCTATCTCCAGGTCTGGCCTACAGTCAAGAACATTATCCCTTTTTCAGCTAGATCTGATAAGGAACTTGTTTATTAATAGGTATATATCTAATAGCTAATAATTTTTTACATGTAACTCCTATGTATACATATGTGCAGTATTTTATTTTAAAATACACATTACCTAAATGTCTCTACTCTTCTGTAGATAGTAGGTATATTTTACCAGCAGCATTATACTATCTGGCTTTTGCTGATTCTCCAGAGAATTTTGTAATATTTACAGCTGTCAGTTTTTCAGGCTATCTTTTAGTGTCTGATCACCATTTAAAAGAGACTTTAAGACAACAGTTAAAGCTTTGAGTTTTTGCTCTTCGGTAAAGAGCAGTTGTATTTTTAATTGACGTGAGCCATTATCTCCTGAATTGCAGGGAAAAGCATCTATATTACATGGCATACAACTAGATTGCAAGGTGAATTTAAATGGTACCCTCTCTAAAGAAATATACTTCACACATTTGACACAATATAATCGTATAAGATATCTGACACCAGAGCGAGTCTCAATTTGAAAATGTAAGTTTACAAAGTTTAGTGCGAAACACTCCTGCTATCTTACAGCAAAGTAAAATGAAACGTGAATTACTTCCTTTTTTTAATACCACACATAATTCATATTTGAGACAAACTGCTGAACAACATAACTGAATTGGAGAGCTCTGGAGGATTCATAAAAGGAAATGCATGAGAACTTCCACAGTTGCATTAGATATATAACATTTGCATAAACCTGCACACTCAAAATCATGCACTGCTTGAAATTAATACCTTTCTTCTAAGCTGGTTCTTTCATAGCTGATAGTTCAGAAGTGAAAATGTGTTTTTTGTCTTCAAGAGACGACTTTTTGAATGTCCTAAAGTGGTTTGTTTGCTAGTATAATCTGGTACAATCTTTTCTATTATTCAGACAAGTAATAAATTTGCAGGAATAAGGACTAAGACGGTTTGAAGCTGAAATCTGTAAAGCAAAAAAATCCCTCATCTTGGATCTGAATCCATCTGTTGGTAAAATTATGATTCTTTGACGTACATTCCAGAATGTTACTTTAGTAGGACCGGGAGATTTTAATGAACTCTGATTTCATTAATAATTTTACAAACCATTTCAGTTCTTATATCTTTATTATAGCTTTTGTATTACAAATAATATAAGTACTAATAAACCCAAACTCCTGACACCTTAACTGAGACTAGAGTTTGTAATGAATTTAGGTTAGGATTGTAAGCATGCCTCTGCATTGAAAAACCTCAAGACACTGACATGTTGGGCATGTTATGTATGGAGCTATGGCTTTATGGAACTTTAGTAATTTTTTAAGAATTGTCTGCTTTATTGATTTAAAACAGGAGAGAATGTAGTTTGCCCATCAAATTGGGGATCCAGCTAGCCTGTTACACACTGGGAGAAGCCCATGGTGTGGCACTTTTTAAAAACACCTGGTTTAAAGAACGGTGTAAAATCCTATAAAACAAACAGTTTATGAGAAATTTTCTATATATGAACTGTTTCATATAATATCATTTCTTATATTATGTTCTGTTTATTAGCATTCTATAAACATATGCAGCTTTTTATAAACAGTGTTAGCATGTGGAACCAAAATCTAAACCCTCTGTTCAGCATTCTTTCTGCCACAATTAAGCCATTACAAGTTGAACTCTTGTATTTACTGTTACATTTTCAGTTCAAAGGTTATTATTTCTTTGGTAATTTGAGTTTTACTGGTTTTGCATAATTTGCATTAATTACAGTAATTAACGGTAATATTACTTTGCTGAGCATATCTTCTCAGTTGTATACCCAAAAAACTGAGTTAGCAACAATTTGTTGCAAGTGTAGGAGAGGATAGACAATATAATATGAAAAGCTTATAAAAACTGTTGTTAATATTGTCAGTGATAAATTTTAATGGAGACAAATAATTAGAGCTATTATTGCAGCAAAAATGGCTTTACAATTCCATTTGCTTCTGCCTTCTGCATTGAAAAATGATTTAATTCTTTCATAAACCATAATACTTTGGCTGCCCGAGATCTATATTAACTGCTGATACAGCTAGAATTCGAGACATATAGTGTGTTTTCCATGTATTTTTTCTCCATGGTGTGTTCACAGAGGCTTAAGAAAGTAGTAGATAATACAGATATAAGCATGGCTTACCCAACATCTTGTTGGATTAGCATGTAGCAATGAAGGTGACATGTATGCATTGACATGTCTTCATCCTCGTTTACATGTACCAAGCCTACCATACCTAAGTATTTTCGAAGTAAACCCTCTGACAGCATAGTCTTGTCAAAATGCTCTTGTATGCAGTCAGATGGAAGTTATTTCTTAAAATCCAGCAAACCTTTTGAACATATCCATGCAGAAAAGTTGCCACTTCAGTGTAGTCAGATTGACACCTAAATATGTATTTACTTTTGCTTTTTTGTGGTCTAAAGCATCTTTTAAATCCCTCACATTTGCAATTTCATAACATGAAAAGAGAGATACTAATTGGAATATTTGGGTGTTGGTTGCCCTCTGAGAGGGCAGAGGAATGTTTATAAAAAAATTGAAAATTGAACATATGAAGATAATGAAAAACAGAATGTAGATTAAATAGCTGAGGACATAGGGAAAGAGTGCAGGATCTCTGCAGCTGGTCTGAGTAACTGACAGTAATTAAAGGAGACAGGTAGTGAGGTAAATCAGAGGCTCACAGACAGAGTCAAGATTTGGTGCAAGTCAGGAAAGTAGTGTAAGCACCACTCAGCAGTAACTAAAACATCCCTGTGTTATCAGCTTCCAGCACAAATCCGAAACACAGCCCCATACTAGCTGCTGTGAAGAAAATTAACTCTGTCCCAGCCAAACCCAGGACACCAGCCAAGCTCTTGTCAACTTATGACTGGCTGTCTCCTGGGCAGCCTGACAATTGGGTCAGCTTTCTTTTTATGTTGATAGAGAGCAAATTGGACTAGATTTCAACTGTTTAACTCATTTAACTTCTGAAACACATACATCTGGATTACGCATACATCTGGATATTTAAAGGGTATTTTCATGGCCCTGAGGGCAGCAATAGGCCTCAGGCTCTGTGGGATGGTGCCAGTTGGTAAGGGCACTGCCTGTGCTGCAGTCACCCTTGGCTCCTGCTCATCCTTCATGGGGCTGCCCTGCTTCTGATGCTCCTTGAGGGGTATGTACAGAGTCTGCAAAACTTTGCTGTAGTATAAAGAAAGCTCAGAAATGCTAGACAATTTGCGGTTGTTATTGTGATCTAGAAAAGTGAAGGAAACTTTTTACAGATAGGTAATTGCAGCATTTAATTTGATTTGCGATCCCTTAGTTGATTTTGAATACATAAGCTTAAGTGACCAATTTAGCATCATGAAAGAGCCCTGTGGCTCAGGGCAGAAATTCAACCCTAATCCCCTTGTTCCCCATCTGCTTTATTTGTGAAGTGGATTCTTATGAGAAAACAGGTGATTAGAAGTTGGTACTGAGAACTTACCCAGTAACTGTCTAGTTCAAGTTATCTGTATTCATGTCTACTGAGAAAACAGACATTGTAATGTATGAAGGAAAAACATTTCTGTCGTACTTGGTCATATGTTTCAGTGCCTTTAATGTAAAATAAACTCACCTAGTCTTTTCTCCTCAAACCTTTGTGAAATCTGAAAAAAAAAGGCAACTATTATAAGACAAGTGTTTTATGTGTTTACTGTTAAGATAAGCTTGCATTTGTCTTCTGGCTGTGAAAGGACACAGGCTCTAACTGATACGTGTTCATACTCTGTCTCCTCTTTCTCCAGCAATACTTGCTTCTTGCAGCACGGCTTCTTTAAACTTGGTATATTTTGTGCTTAGCTATTAATTATACCCTCAAGAAATTAAAAGCCTTGGAATCTAAATATGTAGTTTTTGCTCAGGTTTACAAAAGTGCATGTGCTCAAGAAGGGAACTAGAGATCAGGGGAGTACTTCACAGCTAATAGTTTTGGCATTGCTACATATGTCTGCTTAGTCTCATTTTTTTATATGCTTAGTCCCTGCAACAAAAAGGAAAGGATGAAATAAAACTAATCTCCATGTTTACCTGGTCTTCCTGGATCCCTTTTCTCAACATCACTGGAGAGAATGGTGCTTCATAAACTGAATTAATTTTTGTTCTCTGTAAAGTTGAACATTATTTGTTTAAGAAAACACAGCCAAATACCTCACATGGAGCAATTTCACACCTGCTGCCCCAGACCAAAATTTGTTAATTAGCACCAAAACGATGTTTCCAAACTCAAGTGTTCAGAATTGCACTGTGCAGAGTCTCTAGCAGATGTTCATCACAGGAGGTGCTTTAAATTATATTTCTTAACTAAGTTCTTTTAAACCATTGCATTTTGAAATCTCTTATTAATTACATTTCTGACAGTACAGTTTACTGTAGTTCAGATGAACCAGTGCCAAAAATAGATGTAAATGCACTCAATTGTTTTTGTCTTAATTTTCTTCTTGAAGATTTTATTTTTGTTCAAAACTGTTCTTCATAGACCTTATCTGTCTTCCATTTCTTTCCCCCAGGGCCTAATCTGAGGTCCACTAAACTCAAAAGGAATCTGTTTCACTGAATCATAAAAGCTTTGATCAGCTTTGAAATGATGCTTTTAAGGTGAAAAAAACAAATATCAGTACTTTTTTTTTTTTTACCAGCCTTGCAGTTGCTTTGAATAATGTACATACAGTGCCTTGTTGGATTCAGTCGTATGATGAGTAAGTGAAATCAATTATTTCTATCAGGTCAGAAGATAACCTTCAGTGCATCTCTGATGTTCTGTGTCAAACTGATGAAAGTTAAATACAGTAATTTTTATATTTTAGTAGCATTTTATTCTAGCCTAAATGAGCAAAACTGTTTTTCAGTAGGAGATTTTTTATTTTGTTTGGAAAAAAAAAAAAAAGAGCCCTCAGAGTTGCGTACAGAATGTGAAGAAAACAACCCTGCCACTTGCAACAGCTTAAAAACCATTGCACTATAGTACAATCCCTGTTCCAGCACAGTGGATCTGCAGTTGTCTTTTGTGCCGTAAATGGTTAACTTGTAGCAGCTGTCATGCTAGAACCATGCTTGCATAGACAAAGCCCTACATATAAAAATGTGAATAACTAAGATACGGTGCATTTGCCAGTACTAATCTCCCAACTGTAGGTCAGAAAAATCCAATCTGCATCCTGTTCGTAACACTTTTGCATGGTCCCAATAACTAATGTGGCTGGCTTGGGCAGTCCTTCTTCATACAATTTTTATCCAAATCATTTTTTCAGGTCTAATGCTGTTACATAGGAATGCAATGCTGTACATGTTCAAGAGAATTCCACAGCACACACACAAAAAAAATATATTGGGGGGAAGACACATGAAAAGCCATTCAGAAAAAAAACTCAGCAAGCTTAATGTAAGCTGTAAATAGTTTGCCTTCCTTTATTGTCCAAAAGAGAATTACTAGTTCTGTTAGAAGCCTGCTGCCACTTAATTGCCTACTCACAAAGTTGTGGTTAGTATTGCTGCTTACTTGGCACCTGCGTCTCTTGCTGGAAGAAAATGGAAAAACAATTTTGGAACATCTAGAGAGACTGCTGGAGTCACAGTAACAAGGAATGTGCCTTTAAAGATCTTCTGCTGAGTTCGCTGGAATGCTGAAAAGGAATGCATGCATTTAGAAGATTATTTGATCTGCGTTTCAAGGGCAGAGCTACCTATCATCTGTTATTTACACTGAGATCAAATGTTCCATGTGGCTGGTAATAGTAGGAGGCAGAGAGCACTTTGATGTTAAGAGCATTTTTCTTCTTCTTCTTCTTTTTTTTTTTTTTTTTTTTTTTTTATTTT
>WKFP01006784.1:0-16206 GCA_011057875.1 Pterocles orientalis
CCTCCCCCTCTACTCTGCTCTCGTGAGACCCCACCTTGAGTACTGTGTTCAGATGTGGGGCCCCCAACATAAAAAAGACATGGACCTGTTGGAGAGAGTCCAGAGGAGAACCACAAAATTAATCAGAGGGCTAGAGCACCTCCCCTATGAGGACAGGCTGAGAGAGTTGGGGTTGTTCAGCCTGGAGAGGAGAAGGCTCCGAGGGGACTTGATAGCAGCCTTCCAGCACCTGAAGGGGGCCTACAGGAGAGATGGGGAGGCACTCTTTACCAGGGAGTGTAGTGAGAGGACAAGGGGTAATGGGTATAAGCTAAAAGAGGGTAAATTTAGATTAGACATTAGGAAGAAATTTTTCACTATGAGGGTGGTAAGACACTGGAACAGGTTGCCCAGGGAAGTTGTGGATGCCCCATCCCTGGAAGTGTTCAAGGCCAGGCTGGATGTGGCTTTGGGCAACCTGGTCTAGTGGGAGGTGTCCCTGCCCATGGCATGGGGGTTGGAACTTGATGATCTTTAAGGTCCCTTCCAACCCTAATCATTCTATGATTCTATGATTCTCATGGTGTGTCAGACCAGGAGAAAGGGAGAGAAAGGATCTGGTTGGGGCTGGGGCTCTGAGCTGGCAGCAGGGACTTTGAGATCAGGGCACTAGCTGGGCTGTGCATGTACACAGCATTAACTCACCCCCTTCTCCCTAGAGCAAGGCAGAGTCCTCGGAGCTGGGCAGCCCCAAGACTACTGATGACATTGTACTGGAGAGGCCAGAAGAGGCTCGCACGAGGCGGCGGCATAAGACTGAGAGCGTCAAGCAACATCAGAGCCAGGATCGGGCTACAGCAACAGCTGAACTGGAACAGGCACAGAGGCAAGCACAGCCTGCAGGCCAGGCGGCTGGGGTGTTATTCCCCTCCGTCTGCTGTACAGTGCTCCACAGCCTGACATCCTACTGCCTCCATCTGCATCTTAACGCTCTGGACCACATCCCTTTTCTTTGAAGTTTCTCACTTACACAGCCAGTTAGGGGAGCTGCCTTCCACACACAAAGCCTCAATCCTTATTGCTGGAGTGCTGCTGGGGGCACTGCTGGTTCTCCCTGTTAGAGATCCCTTCCCTGCATTGTGGGGTCCTGCGCAACACCTGGCACCCCTATGGTTACTGACCTAGAGGGACCAAACTCAAGGGCTGTAACAACTCAAAAAGGGAGGTCCCCAGGCTCTGCTGGGTGGGGAGAGACCATTGCACCTCTGTGCCTTCATTGCTGTTGACTTTGATCTGGTATAACTGTGCTTCCTTTTCCCAGGCGCCGAGCCTGCCAGTTGGAAGAAGGGGATGTAGGTACCATGCACCCGCTCTTCAGTCAAACCTGCCAGCAGTGGATGGCATTCATGAACCAGCTGGGTATGTCTCTCAGGTCCCAGCTCCTCCAGGTGGGCTGGGCATGAGCCTTTCTCCTCAGAGCTCCAAGGACAAGTCCTTGTATATCATTAAGCCACCTGTCTTTATCTGTTGCTGATCTCTACCTAGTTACGCACCCTGTCTCTCCCCAGACCTCACTAGAGTCCCATTGGTCTCAGGGCCAGCATTGGAATTACACAGCTGTGGCAGGAGTCTGGGCATGTATCTCTGTGCACCTGAACAAACCTGCTAAGACCTGTGATTGTGTCTGCTGTGCCCCAAGTCTAGGGCTTGCTGGACTTGGCTGCAGCTGCTTTGGAGAGACCTGAAGAAGCTCCCAGATGTAGCAGAGAGGGAGGATCTGAGCCTCTGCAATGTGCTCTGGAGCTATGAAGCTGTGTGGGAGACCCTCACTCTTGCAGGAAAAGACAGGAGGAGGGATCCCCTTCGTATGGTGGAATTTGGTTTTTGTAGCTGCCCTGTTACTGTTTTATGGATACCTCTCACTTTAGTGTTTGTACATCCTTTCACACCTCCTGCTGGCAAGGTGGAGCTGTCCTCCTTGTCTGATGAGGAGTATGCCAGGGAACAAGGAATAAGTGGGGGAATAAAGTGCCGTGCTCAGGGCATGCAAGGAGTTTGGTTCAGGTCCCACTTTAAGCTAGAGCCTGAAACCAGGGGTTATTTCAGCCTTCGTCTTCTCCTCCCTGTAAGATCCTTGTCCTCCAGCTCTGCTTGCCTCAGTCTGCCTGGCAAGGCAGGAACATGGCCTACTCTGGGCAGCACGCCTGCAATGAGGCTCCCTGAGCCCTCTCTTCTGCCCAGGCAGGACGGGCTTGGCTCTGGGGCAGCTTTGACATCTTGTCCTACAGTATTTCTTCCGTGCAGGGTGCCCATCGGTGCAGCAGTGCTCAGCAGAGATTGTGTCCCGTTTTCTCCTGTCCTCCATCCTGGTGGAAGTGGTGAGCCTAGTCACTGCCCTGGCGAGCGACACCACTGTCAAGGTGTTTGAGGAGATCTGGTGAGTTACACGGTTCGTAGGGGGCTCTTTGGCATCAGCAAATTCTGTTCAGCTGTACCAGCCTCTGCTCCCGTGGTTCTGCTTGTCAGCCACTTTTGGTGCTCTTCTTTGCAGCTACCATCGGGGCACCGCCTTCCTGCCCTATAAGCCTGGCCAGAGCGCCAGCCCTCGCCCTGCAGCTGTCAGACACTTCATCCTGCTGGGACGCAACTTCCAGCAGTGGCGTTGCAGCACAGAACAGGGTGAGTCCATGGGACAGTGTGCTGAGGGCTCTTGGTGTGGGAGATGTATGAGCAATGTTCCCCTCTTTGCTGGGACAGGCTGCTTGTGCCTGGAGGAGGGCGGTGGGTTGCCTGTTTTCAGCCCCTGAGACCTTGTTCTCAAATTTGCTTATAACTGATGATTTTAAGACAAGCTGAGCACGATATTCTGTTGGGCTATAGGACTATAATCACCCTTTCCCTCCCTACAGCATGGCCCACATTCTGTTGTGCCACCTTAATGGCATGTGGGACGTAAGAGGGGGATGAACTGGTACTGAGGGTCGTAACTCTGGCTTCTTCCAGCTCACAAAGGGCTCCAGCGCTTTGAGGCCATGGAATTCAGCTCAGCAGAGAGAGGCTCTGATCCCAGCCTTGTTGGACGAGACCTGGTGCCCCGGCAAAGGTTCTTCTTCATGGAGATCATTGACAAAAAGGTAGCAATGGTGCCTGTGTGATGTTGTCTCCTGAAAGCCAGTCTGTTCCCAGCTGGCCCAGGGCTAGAAAGAGAAGTGTGCCTCTGCAGGCAGCCAGCCTTCCTAGGTAGGAGCCTTCCGAAGCAGCTGTGCAGGACATCTCTGCTTGTGCCAAAAGCAGAGCTGGGGGTTCCCTGCAGCACTATAGGGAGTGCCGGGGGGCAGCAGGCCTTGCTGTCTCTGACTTCAGCTGTGGACTATAATTATCCTTTCCCTCCCCACAGAAAGGCCCACATCAGGCTGGGCACTTGTGCTGGCAGCACAGGTACCACCACCGCTGCTGTGGCTGTTAATGGGGGGGGATGTGAATGAGCTGTTGCCACTTTCCCTGTCCCAGCCTTGTCATCTGAAACTGGCTGCAGCTGCATCAAGTACCACCTGGAGCACCCAGTGTAGCCTGTGTCACCATGCAGGTGACCATCTCCGAGGTCCTTCAGCCTTCCTTCTTCTCTTCTCTCTCCAGCTGACACTCTACACCTACAACTGGTCCCCAGACCTGGGGACCAACCTCAACTGCTCACTTACTCGCCTGCTGCAGTGGCAGAATGCTCGGTCCCACATCGTGCACTGCCTGATCAGCCAGAAGTTGGGACTCTTCCACCACCACTGCTTCATGGACACGCCATGGCATGAGGACAGCAAGCAGGTAGGGCACTGTGCTGGGCAGGGCTGTCCTCTCCCCTTGGAAGTTCAGGGGGCTGAGGAAGATTTCAGACACTTCTGGGCTTTTATGTGCTGGTTGGCAAGGCATCTCCAGGTGCTCACATGATCAACGGTGGCTGTGTCCAGCCAGGTGCTTGCTGTCTGCTCTTGGAGACATCCAGAAGTGGAAAGGGAAGCAGGTTCTGCTGTTGGCAGCACTTATCATAGAATCATAGAATCATAGAATGTTATGGGTTGGAAGGGACCTTAAAGATCATCAAGTTCCAACCCCCCTTCCATGGGTAGGGACACCCTCCACCAGACCAGGTTGCTCAAAGCCTCATCCAGCCTGGCCCTGTGACTATATTATTTAGGGTGGAGGAGGCTGTGGAATGGGCTTCCCACTGCATGTTAGGTGTGTCTGCAGATGGCCAAAATTGGGTTTATTCTGTTCTTGTGGGTCTTTGCTCTAAGGATGGCAGTAAGGAGGCTTTCATGGCTGTGTCTGCTTGCTTAGGAGCCAAATCCTTTCCTGAACTCCACTTTGGAGGTGGATGCACTGATACGGAGCTCCAGCCCACCACCTAGCAAGGAACAAGGCCGGCTGAGCAGCTCTGCCCGCAGCCTGCCGTCTCTGCACTTCCATCCCGATGTGGTGCCCTTTGACGAGGCTCTGCGGGATGTTACCACCATCAAGCGCACACCCCATGGGCCTGAGTTGGGACCTTCTGACCCTGTGTCTCGGCATGGGGCCCAATTCCTGGAAATCAAGAGCATGGAAAGAAAAGGTAAAGCAAGGGGCCTGGTGTCACAGGAGCCTGCCTGACTTATCTTGCTTCTGCAAAAGGAGCTCAGAAAGAGCAGAACAAGAGTTCTGGAAGGGGCAGTTCTCAGCTGCTCCTGCCAGGGTGCGGTGAGGGGATGGGTGATGGCCTGTGTGGGAGTGAAGGGGAGTGGCAGTACCTGGGACTGCAGTTTGATACTCTTGTGGCTTCTCTCTTTCCTCCAGAACTGGAGAAGCAGATGAAGATTGAGAATCTCTTTGTTACCTGGCAGCAGAGATCAGCACAGTCCAACATGCCTATCAGTGTGAGTGGAGCCCAGGCGGGTGGGTAGCAGGTTGGGCTTTCTTGCAGTGCTCTGGGAGCACCAGCTTCCCTATGACAAAGGGGAGCACTGGAGCTCAGAGCACAGCGTATGTCTGGGATGGGTTTTGGCAGTGAAGCAGTGCTCTATGCTTGAATTTCTGGGGTTGTGGGGCTCTAGCACCAAATGTGGGAATGGGGCCTCACTGCCCAGCACTGGAAAGGCTGTAGAGCCGGGGGGTTCCCTCTAGAGTTTGATCCCCACTTGAGCAGCAGGGCAGTGTTGCAGACAGCTTGTTCCCAGGCTTGACGAGGGATGTGTGCTGTAACCATATTCCTTTTGTGCTGTGCAGCTGGCAGACCTGGAGACCCTGAAGCAGTCCTCACGCCTGGTTCACTACTGTGCCACCCCCTTGCTCTTTGACCCAGCCTTCCGGCAGCAGATCCAGACTGACCAGCAGGGCAAGGCAGAGGGGAAGGTGAGTGTCAGCAAGCATGAGTGGGCTTGGGCGTTGTGCACTGGGGCAAAGGATGGCTTTGCAATCTTTTCCCAAGACAGGGCTGCTCTGAGCTCACCCCTGCATTACAGGATGAATTTGCACTCTGTAAGATGGAGACTGAGAAAATCCTTGGGTCTTCAAAGCCTTTCTCCTGCAGCCACACTGTCCCTGAGGAAGACTGACTTCCTTTTGGACCCAGGGAATTCAGGGCTGAGTCTAGACAAGCCATCAGAGTGTGCTATCTGGAACTAATCTGTTGAGGAAACAAAGCTTCCTCTTATGCATTCAGCAGCCAGACCTAGTAAACCTTGCCTGGACCCAGAGTATAATTGGAACAACTGAAAGCAAACTAGGTGAATCCTGAGCAGGTTGCAGCCTGACAGACTCTAACCAGTGCAGATCCCATACCGGCTGTTCACGGTCTGTGTGTGTGTCAGAAGGGAAGAACAGGCTGTTGTAATTCATCTAAATGTCAAAAGAATTCTGACAGAGTCTTTAAGCAGAGGTTGCTACAGAAATTGAACGCTTGCAAGCAAAAGGAAAAGTATCATCACAGAATGAAAACTTCACTTTGTTTCTGGAACAGAGTAAAATGAAAATGGATTATTCAATTTGAAGAGCCTGGCAGCAGGGGCTTGAAGGTTGTGTATGGGGTTCCGTATCTCCAAATCATTTATCGCAGTACATACGAGATGCCAAGCTTTGCAGTGCTATGTGGCTGATCAGATTGGTCAGCACAGAAAAAGACTATGAGGAACTCAAGAGGAACCTGAGCAGCCTTTGAAATGAGAGGTATTGTGAGAGCTGGGAGCTGGTTCCCTGTAAAACAGAGCGCAAAGTGGAGAGAAATTTGAACTCCTCCTCTATTGTACACTAACCGCAGAGCCTGTACAGAGCAGACAGCTCAGTGGATTTCTTCAATTTGTGAACAGTTGGATACAAAAGGCAAACTGTTCAGAGTACATCAGAAAAGGGTGTTAGTATTATGGGTAATACTCCAAAACATTTCTAAAATACTAGTGTATTAATGTCTTAATCTGGATAGTAAGTGCGAGACCAAGCATCTTGTGCAAAGGCACTCAACTAGAGAGATTCGGAGAAGGCCAGGGAGCAGCCGTAGAGACCCCAGGTAAAAAGACTGCCCCTGGGGCAGGTGAATGAAAAGGCAGATAGATATACGTAAAAGAGCCACAGGCTTGAAGCAGAGAGATCAAGAAAAGAAACCTCAGTCTCTTGCAGCACAAAAACAGGGAGTATTCAAAACACATCAAAAGGAGAACTGAAAATGGTTAAAAGGAAACACTATTCCTATTCAGTGCTACTGAACTGCTAGTAAATCCTGAGAAGTCGGCAGGATTCATGAGGGAATTAGACTCTTACCATGGCCACAGGAGCTGAAGCTCTGTTGGGCCTTGCGTGAACCTGTTGTGAGCTGCTAAACACTTTGTGGAAGTCATTCTGTGGGGCGAAATGTGAATTTTCCCCTTCTGCCAGGTCACTTTCTCCTGCAGTCTATTGCAGTGCTGTTAGGTCAGTCCATGGATGAGTAAATCTTGGATCTTGTGTTTCAGCACATGTTCACTAGGACAGTGTTTGGGGAACTAGTGGTTAGTGCACTGTGGCAGGAGCAGGTCTGTCCTTGGCTCAGCCAGGGCACCTGGTGGTGTCCCAGCGAGTGTCACCTGCTGTGGCCAGCCACAGCAAATCTCCTTAGGGAATTATTTTCTCTTCCAGAAGCGCCACCGCTCAAATGACTCCACAGCTTCAGGGAGAGACCGCAGCCACAGCTGTGACTCTGCGGAAGCGCTGCCCTGCAAGGTGAAGGAGGAGCCCTGGCTGCAGGAGATGTGCAATGCCTTCTTGCAGCAGTACATCCAGTACCTGCAGAGCATGGGCTTCATTCTGGTCCAAGTGCGGCCACCCTCGCCCACCGCTCGCAGGTCAGTGATGTTCTGGGAACCCTGTTGTTGCAGAAGAGCTGACACACTCAGCTGTGCCCTGGTTTGACACAACAGGAGATGCTGGCTCCTCTGCTCAAGGCTATCTCTGCTGTCATTTCCAGTAGCACAAGCCGGATCCGGGCTCTGGCAGCAATGGGGGTGGAGGGGAGAGGATCCTTTTCCTACACGAAGCCAAAAGCAGAGGGGAGTCCAAAGGTGAGTGTGTGTCTGTCAGAGGGGTGGAACTGGGATGGAAGTCAGGCTGTGGAGTGGGGCAGTTCTCCTGGTTGGCTTTTGAATCAGCTTCAGGGAGAAAGGATGCGAGAGGGCAGGGAAAGCACCAAAGCCAAAAAAAGTCTGTCCAGATCAGCACCGTCTTTGAGATGCTGCGTGAGATGAGACCCTACCCTCTTGCATGTCCTCCTGCAGCCCTTGGAGCAGCTTCCTGGGACTGGGTGCAACCAGGGCAAACATCAAAAGGACAGCAACAACTTGGAGAGGGCTCAGAAGAGGGACAGGGTGATGTGGGGCCAGAACAGCTGCCTTTGAGTATGATTTCTGGAGGCTTACCTGTCAAAGAAACCTCAGCATCTATGGCTAAGGGCAGCTCTGGGGCAGAAGGATCTTTAGTTAGGGTGAGATGAACGCTGAAATTGAAGAGGTCAGAGATGAACCAGGAATGGCTCTACTGTGAGAGCAGGCTGAGCAGGCTGAGGTTCCTCATTTCTGAAGAAGTGGCAACTAGGGAGGAACAGGACAGAACTCTAGCAAACCTGGAAACTCTGCAGCAAACCTGGAAAAGGATTGACTCCTTGCTGTCTTATTCAATACAACACCTAGATACCATCAAATTAAAGTACTGGGAGCCAGTTTTAAAGCTGAAGGGAGTGTTTGTGCAGCAGGTAACAGTGGTTTTTATCAAAAGGTTTTGTGAATACTAACAGCTTGCATGATTTTTGTGAACACGAGCTTACAAGAGACAACAGGTAAGTACCTGGAAAAGGAATCCATCTGAGTTGCTAGATAGGCAGAAACTGCCCGTGGCTCATGAAATCACCCAGGAATGATGGGAGCACATAGCATTTGCTCACCCTTTTCTGACACTTTCCTGGCACCTGCCTTTGACTGATGTTGGTACAGGACTGTGGGCTAGACAACACCTTGGAGTTAAAAGCATGAGAGAGCAATCCACTGGAACAACTTAACAGTGGGGGAATTAATTTGCTGGCAGCTAAGCTCTGAGTCCAAACTGGATGCCTTTGGTAGCTGCTGTGTCAGGCAGATGTGATGGTCTGGGGAGAGCTCAGCAGGGAGAGGTGGGAGTGAGGTTTTGTGGGTAGCATCATGCCTCAGTTCACAGTGTCCTTGAACTCTAGACGCACGCTGTCCTGAGTAAGCAGGAGGTGAAGGGAGCAGTGTGCCTGGTGTGCTATCTCAAAGGCTGTGTATTGGATTTGTTATAATTCTTTTCACAGTCAGCTCTGGCATGTCTGCCCTCCTCCCTCCAGTGAGGGTGCTTGGTTGACGAAGCTCTTCTGTTTCCACCTCTGCCACAGAACCTTGTGGCAGCCTCGCACCCTGGTGTGTGGGCTGCTCTTCTGTGCCTGAGAGCCTCTCCAGCTTTGTCCTTCTCTTTCCAGAGCACAAGCCCGGCTGTTTCCACATATCATCTACAGAGAGCTCTTCCAGGTGGGATTGTGCTGATGGAGTTGGCCTTCCAGGTAAGAAAGAACAGGAAACAAAGTATGACCTCTGGGGGTTCAGGGACAGTCTTCAGAGGTGACAAAGTGAGTGATGAGAAGTGCAACAGGAACGTGGGATTCTTCCTTTCTTGTCCTGCCTCTTCCATGGTCCTGCAGGACTGTGTATCAGCTAGAGGTAGATCTGCAGGGCTCAGAGCAGTAAGGGAGTGTGGAGTGGGTCTAATAAAAGATGTAAGGGCTCAGCACCAGGTAGGATGCTCTGCACTCAGCTACGTGTTGGTTGAACTGGCTTGGTTCAGGCAGGAGGGGAGTCAAAATATGGAGCAAGAGTGTCTGGGACTCAGTCTAGAGGGTGAAGCATGGGGGCTGTTCTCCTTCCCAAGGCCTGTGGTGCACTCATGTGCTCTCTCCTCCAGGGCTATTACTTCTGTGTGAAGCAGTACGCGCTGGAGTGCTCGCGGATCCCCATGGGCCAGTCTGTGAACTCCCAGGTAATGGCTTTGCAGGCACAGCTGGTGCCCCTCATGGTGAGGGATGCTTTGAGGGAGGCAGTGATCTCTGGGACAGAGTGGGTATTTCAGGTGCAGCAAGTTCTGGAGTAGCTCTGCTCCCTCCTGGAAAAGCAGAACCACAGAGGGCCTTCTGCAGCCACGTGCTCTCCATGGCGTGCTGCTTGAGCAGATCTGGAGTGCAGTGAAAGGGAGTGGGAGGTTTGGCAAGAGGATGACTCTTGTCTTGGCTTGAGGAGCAAGACAGAGCAGACTGGGGAGGAGTGGAAGCAATTGTGGCAAAGATGACTGCTCCAGGGAAAGTCAGTGCATGGAAGGCCAGAAGCTCTCTGCTTCCCTTGGAACAAAGAAGTGGAACGGGAACAGGGATCTGTGAACATGGTTGGCTAGCCTTTGCTTGAGAAGATAACTTTCTGCATCATGAGCCCTGGTTCTTGATACCTCTGTGCCTTGCTGTACAACACCATGGGGTTGCCTGCTCCCTTCTCTTTCGGTGTGTCAGGGTGTCTCCTGCCTGTCCCCAGGGTACTGGGTGGCTGCCTAGAGGCTGGGCAGCCCCAGTCTGTCTGAGGCAGGAGGCTTGCATGGCTATACTGTCCTTTCCAAGGTGGCTCTGTAGCAAGGCTGCATCTTATATATGCCAGGAGTGGCTCTCCTAAGCTTAGAGCCTGCCAGGACCTTGCCTGAGAGTTTCCTGAGCTTTTCCTGGGAAGTCTGCACGTGCCCAGGGCAGGGTTACCATGCTTGCAGCTGGCATTGCAGGCAACATCCAGGCTCTCTCTGGCTGACTTGGGAAAAGACTTTGCCTGGTTTTGCAGTGGGAGGGGATGGTCCTCGGAGCATTGGGCAAAAAGTGTGGGGCTTGCTGCAGAGTCCTGGCCAGCTTTCCCACACGCTGGGACTAGCCCAGAGTTGCCCCAGGTGAGGCAGTTGAGCTCCTCTGCCCCTTCTCTCCCTTAGTCCCACCCTAGGCCTGCGCAGGACAGGCTGGATGCAGGGACAGGGCTGGTCATGCCTTGTCCCTTTTCCCACTGGCTGTGCATCTCTCTCCATCAGGGCAGTCTTGCAGCCAGAGCTCGCAGCAAGAGCTGCATGGGACCCAGCTCCGTCTCTGAGTCCGCGGTACGTCCTCTCCTCCTACTGCCATGCTGAGCACAGCAGGACCCACCAGTGCAGGGCTGAACCTCCCACCGGCTGTGCTTTCACCCCTCCTGCCCCAGCGCCCAGCAGTGGGGGCTGCCTCTCGCCTCCTGTGCCGGTGCCTTCCATAGCAGTACATACCACAGGGGACAGCCCAGCTTGCGAGCAGGATGGGGTGGGCCCTGGGTGCTGGCATGGGGGCAGCGCCTTGTGTTTCTTGCTCTTTGCCCTGCCTTTCTGGAACAGAGCTATGGGCTCCTCTCTGAGCTCAGCATGGCTGTGCAGGTTGTGCTCTGGCTCATGGCAGCCACAAAGCGGGTGGTGCAGAGAGTGAGGGCAGCCTGTTCTCGTGCTAATGCCTCCTGCCTGCTGGTTTTGCCTGCTTGCCCCCTTCTTAAACCAAGGGATTATTGTTAGTCAGCTGCCCAAAGGTGTCAAAAGACAAAAGACATTAAAACCATTGGCTCCTGGCAGGAGGACAATGCTGAGGCCTTCGCTAACACTGTCCCCTGGCACAGGAGCTGCAGCTGTGCTGGGAACATGGACAGGAGTGCGTGTGTGAAGGCTGGTGGTGCCCTGGCAAAGGACTGATTCACTGGGCAGAGGTGATAGCCGTGTAGTGGAGGGTTGGGCACAGCTGTGGCACACCAGCCACCACTGCATCTGGCTTCCCAGTAGCCAGCCTGGGTCCCTGTTAATTACTGGGCGTTAGCAGCTCTGTTGTTGTCCATCTCTGGGTCCAACCACTCCCCACAGTCCCATGTGCTGCCTCCTGCTCTCAAGGGACATTCAGGGAGTCAGCCTTTGCTTGAAGATCCAGAACTTGCTGGGGCTCCGGCCCCAGTGTGTCCTGTACCCACTCAGGCACTAGGCAGTGCAGAGCAGCACTCAGCTGGCAGGAGGCTGTGTCCTCCTCCACAGCCGCGTGGCTTTCAGCTCAAGTAGGGGATGAACCTCAAGCCAAAAGGGAGGCAGTGCCGATCAGTCTGTGCTGCAACTGGAGACCAGAAGTGGGGTCAGGTGTGGAAGGAACTACCAAGCTGGATCCCTTGGGGCCAGGCCTGCGGGTCTGCTGTTTGTACCCTGCACATAGCTTCTCGGCTGCATACTGCTCTGGTGTTGGGGCAGGGGTGGCTGCACTGGCTCTGCCATGCCTTGCTGTTAGCAGGGCCTTGCAAGAGGGTGTGAAGTGTCTGGTAACATTCCTGCCTTGACTCCCTGTCCCTCCGCAGCTCTCTATGCTCTTCACGGAGGAGTGCGACAAGGTGCGGGACCTCATGCACGTGCATTCATTCAGCTATGACTTCCACTTGCGTATAGTCCACCAGTATCTGCTGGGTTCCCACATGACCCTCCGCCAGGGCTACCATCTCACCAGCTTCCTGGAGGATTTCATTGCCCACCACACCGACATCCCCAAATTTGGCCGCAACCACGTTTTCCAAGGTGAGTAGCTCAACACGTGATCAGTCTGGGGTTGATCACCAGCCTGTAACTTGGCAAAAGGTTCCCAAGTACTTTACAAATAAACCTGGCCCTGGAAGTATCCCAGCAGATGACAAGGAGAGGGTGACATGAAGGGCCCAGCTCCAGAGGAAGCCCTTGCTGCCCTGTTGCAGAAGGGAGGCGGGTTACTCTAGAACTCTGTCGCCCAGAGCAGTTTGTAGGACACTAGGTAAGAGGCACTGAGCAGCTCCTGTCATAGCAGTGTGTCCTCTTCCACTAGGTATGCTGGCCCTGCCCACCAACATGATCACTGCGCACCAGCTGTACAACTACATCGCTGACCACGCCAACACCTACCACATGAAACCCCTACGCATGGCCCGGCCAGCCACAGGCAGTGACAACAAGAAGGGGACACCAGGCACAGAGCAGAACGAATATGCACTGGTCTCTGTTTGGAACAGGTGAGTGCATCTGCTGCAAGTTCCTGGAGCTGCCGGAGATTGGTGGGCACCCACCAGTTCTGGGGACACTGCCCCAAGGTGCCAGCAAAGCTGACTGTTCTGCATAGTGCCAGGCAGTGGTTCTGCCCACCTTTTCTGAGATGGCCACAGGAGCGCTGTGTGTGTGTGTGCACACATTTGACATTTCCTGTAGCACTTCTGAGGAGTGCTGCTGTAGCGAATTCCTCACGCCCAGTATTTCTGTGACCAAGAGCTCTGGGGGAACAAAGTGACATCCCCTTCATACCAATGTGCTTTTGCTTCCAGCTCGGGCTCTTACAAGGACTCTGAAGGTCTGCGTCATCATGATGACTTTGATGTGTCCCTCCTGGTGTGTCACAGCGCAGCACCATTTGAGGAGCAGAGCGAGGCAGAGAGACGCATGCTCCGGTGAGCACTGGGGGCCCAGAGATGTGACACCAAAGCTTCCTGGTGGGGAAGGAGGGCTCTGGAAGGGACTGGCTCTGTCGGGGACATCACAGGCAGGTTTGGTGCTGTCCAGGGAGGATCCTTGCAGGGAGCTGGGTGGTGTGGTGTGGTATCTGTCCTTGTCTGGACAGAGAAGCGCTCTTACTGGCAGGAACAGAAAGGCCCATGATTATTTGCAGCCCAGCTGAGAAGGGAGCAGCCCTTCTCCAGGTCACAAGTGTCTCCTTGCTCTCAGTTTGCGTTTCTACGTCATCATGACTAGCCAGCGGGAGCTCTTCCCCCGGCTCACGGCTGATATGCGGCGCTTCAAGAAGCTGCCACGCTTACAGCGGGAAGTGCTGGAGCCTGTGGTGGGCCGGGCAGCGTGGGAGGCAGCGGAGCCAGAAACAAGCCTGGGACAGCAGCAGCCGGCAGAGCAGGAGCTGTGGCAGGACGTGGAGGACAGCAGCGAGTTCTACGCAGGGGGAACACAAGTCAAACTGGGGCCTGGGCTCTTCTACACCTCGCCGCTCTTCCCCTTGCTTGCCTCCGAGGTGGCCTCAGCCCAGAAGCAGCTCAGCAGCATGGTACAGCTGGCCAAGTGCCACTGCCGCAGGGACAACCTCTGGAAGCGCCTCTTCCTTCTGGAGCCTCTGGCTTCTGACAAGCTGAAGCTGGGCAAGCTCTCGCTGGTGGAGCTGGAGGAGCTGCTTGATGCCGTGCACGGGAAATCCATTGCTGATGTCGACCCACAGCTGGTGAGCAGCAGGGATGGAGCCATGGTGCACAGCAGCTGCTGTTCTACTCTGGGCAGGGAGTGGGGCACAGGGTGAAGGGCCTGCAGGGCACATCTCTTCCTGCTTGGTGGGAAGATAGATCTCCTAGCTGGCAGGGGAACGGGGAGGCTGCATGGACCTGTCTGTGGAGAGTAGATAGCCCTGGGGCAGCGTTCCTCAGTGGGCTGCGATGGATGCATCTGATCTGGGGTCTGAAGGGTGCTGTAGCATTATGGCTGCTGGTGCCATGGCTAGAGGGAGGCTGAAATCAGCTCTTTTCCCTGCCTGCAGGGATGCTTCCTCACCATGACAGTCTCCTGGTACCAGAGCCTCATCAAAGTGCTGTTGAGCCGCTTTCCCCAGAGCTGTCGGCACTTCCACAACGCTGAAACCGGAACCCAGTATCTGGTAAGACACAGCCCATTGCTCACCTGCAGCCTCTGTCCAAGGCCCCTGCCTGCTGTGGCTTCTTGCAATGTGAGCCTGGTGTGTGCTGTCTGGACAATGTGGATGCTGTCAGGATGTTGCTGTCCACTCCGCTATGGGTGCAGCGTGAGGTGTATGCTCCTGTGGCACTGCAGTGTCTGTTTGTCTGTCCCCAGGCAGGCAGGACACTTTTCACACCCAGAGCCTGTACACATGCTATGTATAGCCCCATGGTTTGGCAGTGTCACCTGTGACTCAGGCAGACTTGCACCTTCACAGTTCTATCATGCCACTCATCCTGCACATCAGCACATCCCTGGGCAGGGGTTGTTTGTATCTCTGTCTTGGGGTTTGTGCTGTCTCCTTTGTAATGTGTGCTGTGGCTCTCTTGACAGGTTGTGCTCAACCAGAAGTTCACAGATTGCTTTGTTCTTGTGTTTCTGGATTCCCATTCAGGAAAGACGGTAAGAACATAAGAGCAGCTTTATCGGCTCGAGCTGGGAGTCTGTGTAGATTCATCCAGCAGTTGCCAAGGGCAGGTGCCCATGGGGAGAATAAGTGCAAGTCAAGAAGCTTGTTGACACATTTCCCGGTTACTGTCCCAGCATCTGACAAACTGTGAGCCCAGACCTGTCCTGAGTTAGAGGTGGCCTTTTGCGTTTATTTTATGGCCCTCTACAGCTTTCTTTCCTTTGATTTATTTGTGGCACCCACGGTTTCCCCTGACTTGCTGCTCCATGATGCAGTTACAATTTAGGTGAAGAGCTACCTTCTTTGGCTTGTTTTGGGAGCTCCTTCTGCTCTTTTCATTTTCTTTGTTCTTGTGTTGGAGAACAGTGGTTGGTGATCCCCTTTTCCTTCACTGTCTCTCTAACCAGGCTAAAGAGCCTTTCTGTATTCAGTCCAAAGCCAGAACACACTGGGTCTGGCTGGGAGGGCTCACCAGTGCTGTGGGCTGCTCCTACCTGGGCAGAAGGGAACGGGACTTGCACTGTGAGGGTCCCAGTAAACCTGCAAAGGCCTTGGCCTTTATTGGGGCAAAATTACTCTGCTTTCAGCCGTGCTTCCAGCTGGGGAGCCATGCTCTCAGCCATGCTGCTTCCATGGGGAATGCAGCTCCATGTGAGAGAAGGGGATCTACAAGACACTTAGTCCACAGAGAGGCTTTTGCAAAGACTGCAGTGTAACTGATCCCACTGTAAATAAATCAGACTCCATCTTAAAAGCAGGTAGGGGAGACAGAAGAGCTGGTGCCAGCTGGAAGGCTGCTCATTGCCTTCTGCCACCTGATGGCGAAGAGCCCTTCCCATTTTGTGCTGGAGCTTTTGCTGTGGCCAGTTCTATCCTCTTCGCACCAGTGGTAGCTCAGACCTTAAATCACTCTTCACTGTGCCAGTACCTGCTTCCTCCCCAGTCCTCCAGATTAGCCTACTCATCTGAAGCTGGAATTTTTGCTAACTCTGTGTTGCTGTGTTAAGCAAGCTGAGCTCTTAAGCCTGCATCCTCTTCTTCAGTGGCTTCATTGTCACTCAGAGCCCATCAGAGCTCAGGTCAGCCTTTGGAAATACAGGTGTGAGGGACTGCACCCAGTATTCCTGAGGAGTCTCAGCAGAGCTTTCTACGATTGCACTAAGGCTTTTCTGTCTGGAGTTTCGGTGCAGCCTAGGGTGGTATTTGCTTTTTCATGGTTGTGTCTCACTGGTCATAGTGTCACCTTTTGG
The DNA here is from genome assembly GCA_011057875.1 of Pterocles orientalis. Classification (NCBI taxonomy): domain Eukaryota; kingdom Metazoa; phylum Chordata; class Aves; order Pterocliformes; family Pteroclidae; genus Pterocles; species Pterocles orientalis. The sequence continues at coordinate 15,952 of WKFP01006784.1, forward strand.
TCATTGATATGATAGAGCCAGACTTCATCACCTCTCCCAGTGACTCCCATCTTATAACAGAAATGCTTTGTGTTCTCAAGCTGGAACATAGGAGGTTCCACTTGAATATGAGAAAAAACTTCTTTACAGTGAGGGTGACAGAGCACTGGAACAGGCTGCCCAGAGAGGTTGTGGAGTCTCCTTCTCTGGAGACATTCAAAGCCCGCCTGGATGTGTTCCTGGGTGATCTGATTTAGGTGTTCCTGCTCTGGCAGG
>WKFP01006793.1:0-14838 GCA_011057875.1 Pterocles orientalis
CCCATTATTGGGGACACCCCAGTATCAGGGACCCTGTTATTGGGGGCACCCCAGTACCAGGGACCCCACCATTGGGGGCACCCCAGTATCAGGGACCCCGTTATTGGGGACCCCCCAGCACTGGGGACCCCCCCAGTACCAGGGACCCCACCATGGGGACCCCCCCAGTACCAGGGATCCCATTATTGGGGACCCCCCATCACTGGGGACGCCCCAGTATCAGGGACCCCGTTATTGGAGGCACCCCATTATTGGGGACCCCCCAGTACCAGAGACCCCACCATGGGGACCCCCCCAGTACCAGGGACCCCATTATTGGGGGCACCCCGGCACCATGGACCCTGTTATTGGGGACCCCCCCAGTATCAGGGACCCCACCATGGGGATCCCCCCAGTATCAGGGAACCCATTATTGGGGGCACCCCAGTACCAGGGACCCCATATGGGGACCCCCCCAGTACCAGGGATCCCATTATTGGGGGCACCCCGGTACCAGGGACCCCATCACTGGGGACGCCCCAGTACCAGGGACCCCATTATTGCGGGCACCCCAGTACCAGGGACCCCATATGGGGACCCCCCCAGTACCAGGGACCCCATTATTGGGGGCACCCCAGTACCAGGGACCCCGTTATTGGGGGCACCCCAGTATCAGGGACCCCACCATGGGGAACCCCCAGTATCAGGGACCCCATCACTGGGGACACCCCAGTACCAGGGACCCCATTATTGGGGGCACCCCAGTACCAGGGACCCCACCATGGGGACACCCCAGTACCAGGGACCCTGTTATTGGGGGCACCCCAGTATCAGGGAACCCATTATTGGGGGCACCCCAGTATCAGGGACCCCGTTATTGGGGGCACCCCGGTATTGGGGGCACCCTGGCACCAGGGACCCCATCATTGGGGGCACCCCCCAGTATCAGGGACCCCATCACTGGGGACGCCCCAGTACCAGGGACCCTGTTATTGGGGGCACCCCAGTACTGGGGACCTGGTCATCTGGGGGGACCCAGGCACTGGGGTGGGACCCCAACATCTGGGGGGGACCCCAACATTCAGAGGGGACCCCAACATCTGGGGGGACCCCAGCATTCAGAGGGGACCCCAACATTTGGGGGGGACCCCAACATCTGGGGGGGACCCCAACCATAGGGAGGGGACCCCAACATCTGGGGGGACCCCAAGATCTAGGGGGGGACCCCAACATCCGGGGGACAACCCAAGCTTCCAGGGGGATTCCAGCCACCTAGGGGGGACCCCAGGGATTTGGGGGGGACCCCAATATTTGGGGGGACCCCAATATCTGGGGGGGACACTAACATCTGGAGGGTACCCCAACATCTAGGGGGGACCCCAGCCATTGGGAGGGGACCCCAACATCTAGAGGGGACCCCAACATCTAGGGGGGGACCCCAATATCCAGGGACGACCCAGGCTTCCAGGGGGATGCCAGCCATCTAGAGGGGACCCCAACATCTGGAGGGGACCCCAACATCTAGAGGGTACCCCAATATCTGGGGGGGACACTAACATCTGGGGGGACCCCAATATCTAGGGGGGAACCCCAATATTTGGGGGGACCCCAATATCTAGGGGGGGACCCCAACATCCGGGGGACAACCCAGGCTTCCAGGGGGATGCCAGCCATCTAGGGGGAACCCCAGGGATTTGGGGGGGACCCCAACATCTTGCGGGGACCCCAACATCTGGAGGGGACCCCAATATTTGGGGGGGGACCCCAGCCATAGGGAGGGGACCCCAATATTGAGGGACAACCCCAATATCCAGGCACAACCCAAGCTTCCAGGGGGATTCCAGCCATCTAGGGGGAACCCCAGGGATTTGGGGGGGACCCCAATATTTGGGGGGACCCCAACATCTAGTGGGGACCCCAACATCTTGCGGGGACCCCAACATCTAGAGGGTACCCCAATATCTAGGGGGGGGACCCCAATATTGAGGGACAACACAGACTTCCAGGGGGATGCCAGCCATCTAGGAGGGACCCCAACATCTGGAGGGGACCCCAGCCATAGGGAGGGGACCCCAACATCTGGGGGGGACCCCAGCATTAAGAGGGGACCCCAACATCTAGGGGGGGACCCCAATATCCAGGGACGACCCAGGCTTCCAGGGGGATTCTAGCCATCTAGGGGGGACCCCAGGGATTTTGGGGGTCCCCAGCCATTGGGAGGGGACCCCAACATCTGGAGGGGACACTAACATCTAGGGGGGACCCCAATATCTAGGGGGGGACCCCAATATCTGGGGGGACCCCAATATCCAGGGACGACCCAGGCTTCCAGGGGGATTCCAGCCATCTAGGGGGAACCCCAGGGATTTGGGGGGGACCCCAACATCTTGCGGGGACCCCAACATCTGGAGGGGACCCCAATATTTGGGGGGGACCCCAGCCATAGGGAGGGGACCCCAACATCTGGGGGGGACCCCAGCATTCAGAGGGGACCCCAATATTGAGGGACAACCCCAATATCCAGGGTCAACCCAAGCTTCCAGGGGGATTCCAGCCACCTAGGGGGAACCCCAGGGATTTGGGGGGGACCCCAATATTTGGGGGGACCCCAATATCTGGGGGGGACACTAACATCTGGGGGGGACCCCAAAATCTGGGGGGGACCCCAATATCCAGGGACAACCCATGCTTCCAGGGGGATGCCAGCCATCTAGGGGGGACCCCAACACCTGGGGGGGAACCCCAACATCTGGGGGGGACCCCAACATCTCGGGGGGGACCCCAGCATCTAGGGGGGGACCCCAATATCCAGGGTCAACCCAAGCTTCCAGGGGGATGCCAGCCATCTAGGGGGAACCCCAGGGATTTGGGGGGGACCCCAATATTTGGGGGGACCCCAATATCTGGGGGGGACACTAACATCTGGGGGGGACCCCAACATCTGGGGGGGACCCCAATATCCAGGGAGAACCCAAGCTTCCAGGGTATGACCAGCCATCTAGGGGGGACCCCAGGGATTTGAGGGGTCACCAGCCATAGGGAGGGGACCCCAACATTTGGGGGGGACCCCAGCATTCAGAGGGGACCCCAACATCTAGGGAGGGACCCCAATATCCAGGGATGACCCAGGCTTCCAGGGGGATGCCAGCCATCTAGGGGGGACCCCAACATCTGGGGGGTACCCCAATATCTGGAGGGACCCCAACATCTGGGGGACCCCAATATCTAGGGGGGGACCCCAATATCCAGGGTCAACCCATGCTTCCAGGGGTATTCCAGCCATCTAGGAGGGACCCCAACACCTGGGGGGACCCCAACATCTGGAGGGGACCCCAATATTTGGGGGGACCCCAACATCTAGAGGGTACCCCAATATCTAGGGGGGGACCCCAATATCCAGGGTCAACCCAAGCTTCCAGGGGGATTCTAGCCATCTAGGGGGAACCCCAGGGATTTGGGGGGGACCCCAATATTTGGGGGGACCCCAACATCTAGTGGGGACCCCAACATCTTGCGGGGACCCCAACATCTAGAGGGTACCCCAATATCTAGGGGGGGGACCCCAATATTGAGGGACAACACAGACTTCCAGGGGGATGCCAGCCATCTAGGAGGGACCCCAACATCTGGAGGGGACCCCAGCCATAGGGAGGGGACCCCAACATCTGGGGGGGACCCCAGCATTAAGAGGGGACCCCAACATCTAGGGGGGGACCCCAATATCCAGGGACGACCCAGGCTTCCAGGGGGATTCTAGCCATCTAGGGGGGACCCCAGGGATTTTGGGGGTCCCCAGCCATTGGGAGGGGACCCCAACATCTGGAGGGGACACTAACATCTAGGGGGGACCCCAATATCTAGGGGGGGACCCCAATATCTGGGGGGACCCCAATATCCAGGGACGACCCAGGCTTCCAGGGGGATTCCAGCCATCTAGGGGGAACCCCAGGGATTTGGGGGGGACCCCAACATCTTGCGGGGACCCCAACATCTGGAGGGGACCCCAATATTTGGGGGGGACCCCAGCCATAGGGAGGGGACCCCAACATCTGGGGGGGACCCCAGCATTCAGAGGGGACCCCAATATTGAGGGACAACCCCAATATCCAGGGTCAACCCAAGCTTCCAGGGGGATTCCAGCCACCTAGGGGGAACCCCAGGGATTTGGGGGGGACCCCAATATTTGGGGGGACCCCAATATCTGGGGGGGACACTAACATCTGGGGGGGACCCCAAAATCTGGGGGGGACCCCAATATCCAGGGACAACCCATGCTTCCAGGGGGATGCCAGCCATCTAGGGGGGACCCCAACACCTGGGGGGGAACCCCAACATCTGGGGGGGACCCCAACATCTCGGGGGGGACCCCAGCATCTAGGGGGGGACCCCAATATCCAGGGTCAACCCAAGCTTCCAGGGGGATGCCAGCCATCTAGGGGGAACCCCAGGGATTTGGGGGGGACCCCAATATTTGGGGGGACCCCAATATCTGGGGGGGACACTAACATCTGGGGGGGACCCCAACATCTGGGGGGGACCCCAATATCCAGGGAGAACCCAAGCTTCCAGGGTATGACCAGCCATCTAGGGGGGACCCCAGGGATTTGAGGGGTCACCAGCCATAGGGAGGGGACCCCAACATTTGGGGGGGACCCCAGCATTCAGAGGGGACCCCAACATCTAGGGAGGGACCCCAATATCCAGGGATGACCCAGGCTTCCAGGGGGATGCCAGCCATCTAGGGGGGACCCCAACATCTGGGGGGTACCCCAATATCTGGAGGGACCCCAACATCTGGGGGACCCCAATATCTAGGGGGGGACCCCAATATCCAGGGTCAACCCATGCTTCCAGGGGTATTCCAGCCATCTAGGAGGGACCCCAACACCTGGGGGGACCCCAACATCTGGAGGGGACCCCAATATTTGGGGGGACCCCAACATCTAGAGGGTACCCCAATATCTAGGGGGGGACCCCAATATCCAGGGTCAACCCAAGCTTCCAGGGGGATTCTAGCCATCTAGGGGGAACCCCAGGGATTTGGGGGGGACCCCAATATTTGGGGGGACCCCAACATCTAGTGGGGACCCCAACATCTTGCGGGGACCCCAACATCTAGAGGGTACCCCAATATCTAGGGGGGGGACCCCAATATTGAGGGACAACACAGACTTCCAGGGGGATGCCAGCCATCTAGGAGGGACCCCAACATCTGGAGGGGACCCCAGCCATAGGGAGGGGACCCCAACATCTGGGGGGGACCCCAGCATTAAGAGGGGACCCCAACATCTAGGGGGGGACCCCAATATCCAGGGACGACCCAGGCTTCCAGGGGGATTCTAGCCATCTAGGGGGGACCCCAGGGATTTTGGGGGTCCCCAGCCATTGGGAGGGGACCCCAACATCTGGAGGGGACACTAACATCTAGGGGGGACCCCAATATCTAGGGGGGGACCCCAATATCTGGGGGGACCCCAATATCCAGGGACGACCCAGGCTTCCAGGGGGATTCCAGCCATCTAGGGGGAACCCCAGGGATTTGGGGGGGACCCCAACATCTTGCGGGGACCCCAACATCTGGAGGGGACCCCAATATTTGGGGGGGACCCCAGCCATAGGGAGGGGACCCCAACATCTGGGGGGGACCCCAGCATTCAGAGGGGACCCCAATATTGAGGGACAACCCCAATATCCAGGGTCAACCCAAGCTTCCAGGGGGATTCCAGCCACCTAGGGGGAACCCCAGGGATTTGGGGGGGACCCCAATATTTGGGGGGACCCCAATATCTGGGGGGGACACTAACATCTGGGGGGGACCCCAAAATCTGGGGGGGACCCCAATATCCAGGGACAACCCATGCTTCCAGGGGGATGCCAGCCATCTAGGGGGGACCCCAACACCTGGGGGGGAACCCCAACATCTGGGGGGGACCCCAACATCTCGGGGGGGACCCCAGCATCTAGGGGGGGACCCCAATATCCAGGGTCAACCCAAGCTTCCAGGGGGATGCCAGCCATCTAGGGGGAACCCCAGGGATTTGGGGGGGACCCCAATATTTGGGGGGACCCCAATATCTGGGGGGGACACTAACATCTGGGGGGGACCCCAACATCTGGGGGGGACCCCAATATCCAGGGAGAACCCAAGCTTCCAGGGTATGACCAGCCATCTAGGGGGGACCCCAGGGATTTGAGGGGTCACCAGCCATAGGGAGGGGACCCCAACATTTGGGGGGGACCCCAGCATTCAGAGGGGACCCCAACATCTAGGGAGGGACCCCAATATCCAGGGATGACCCAGGCTTCCAGGGGGATGCCAGCCATCTAGGGGGGACCCCAACATCTGGGGGGTACCCCAATATCTGGAGGGACCCCAACATCTGGGGGACCCCAATATCTAGGGGGGGACCCCAATATCCAGGGTCAACCCATGCTTCCAGGGGTATTCCAGCCATCTAGGAGGGACCCCAACACCTGGGGGGACCCCAACATCTGGAGGGGACCCCAATATTTGGGGGGACCCCAACATCTAGAGGGTACCCCAATATCTAGGGGGGGACCCCAATATCCAGGGTCAACCCAAGCTTCCAGGGGGATTCTAGCCATCTAGGGGGAACCCCAGGGATTTGGGGGGGACCCCAATATTTGGGGGGACCCCAACATCTAGTGGGGACCCCAACATCTTGCGGGGACCCCAACATCTAGAGGGTACCCCAATATCTAGGGGGGGGACCCCAATATTGAGGGACAACACAGACTTCCAGGGGGATGCCAGCCATCTAGGAGGGACCCCAACATCTGGAGGGGACCCCAGCCATAGGGAGGGGACCCCAACATCTGGGGGGGACCCCAGCATTAAGAGGGGACCCCAACATCTAGGGGGGGACCCCAATATCCAGGGACGACCCAGGCTTCCAGGGGGATTCTAGCCATCTAGGGGGGACCCCAGGGATTTTGGGGGTCCCCAGCCATTGGGAGGGGACCCCAACATCTGGAGGGGACACTAACATCTAGGGGGGACCCCAATATCTAGGGGGGGACCCCAATATCTGGGGGGACCCCAATATCCAGGGACGACCCAGGCTTCCAGGGGGATTCCAGCCATCTAGGGGGAACCCCAGGGATTTGGGGGGGACCCCAACATCTTGCGGGGACCCCAACATCTGGAGGGGACCCCAATATTTGGGGGGGACCCCAGCCATAGGGAGGGGACCCCAACATCTGGGGGGGACCCCAGCATTCAGAGGGGACCCCAATATTGAGGGACAACCCCAATATCCAGGGTCAACCCAAGCTTCCAGGGGGATTCCAGCCACCTAGGGGGAACCCCAGGGATTTGGGGGGGACCCCAATATTTGGGGGGACCCCAATATCTGGGGGGGACACTAACATCTGGGGGGGACCCCAAAATCTGGGGGGGACCCCAATATCCAGGGACAACCCATGCTTCCAGGGGGATGCCAGCCATCTAGGGGGGACCCCAACACCTGGGGGGGAACCCCAACATCTGGGGGGGACCCCAACATCTCGGGGGGGACCCCAGCATCTAGGGGGGGACCCCAATATCCAGGGTCAACCCAAGCTTCCAGGGGGATGCCAGCCATCTAGGGGGAACCCCAGGGATTTGGGGGGGACCCCAATATTTGGGGGGACCCCAATATCTGGGGGGGACACTAACATCTGGGGGGGACCCCAACATCTGGGGGGGACCCCAATATCCAGGGAGAACCCAAGCTTCCAGGGTATGACCAGCCATCTAGGGGGGACCCCAGGGATTTGAGGGGTCACCAGCCATAGGGAGGGGACCCCAACATTTGGGGGGGACCCCAGCATTCAGAGGGGACCCCAACATCTAGGGAGGGACCCCAATATCCAGGGATGACCCAGGCTTCCAGGGGGATGCCAGCCATCTAGGGGGGACCCCAACATCTGGGGGGTACCCCAATATCTGGAGGGACCCCAACATCTGGGGGACCCCAATATCTAGGGGGGGACCCCAATATCCAGGGTCAACCCATGCTTCCAGGGGTATTCCAGCCATCTAGGAGGGACCCCAACACCTGGGGGGACCCCAACATCTGGAGGGGACCCCAATATTTGGGGGGACCCCAACATCTAGAGGGTACCCCAATATCTAGGGGGGGACCCCAATATCCAGGGTCAACCCAAGCTTCCAGGGGGATTCTAGCCATCTAGGGGGAACCCCAGGGATTTGGGGGGGACCCCAATATTTGGGGGGACCCCAACATCTAGTGGGGACCCCAACATCTTGCGGGGACCCCAACATCTAGAGGGTACCCCAATATCTAGGGGGGGGACCCCAATATTGAGGGACAACACAGACTTCCAGGGGGATGCCAGCCATCTAGGAGGGACCCCAACATCTGGAGGGGACCCCAGCCATAGGGAGGGGACCCCAACATCTGGGGGGGACCCCAGCATTAAGAGGGGACCCCAACATCTAGGGGGGGACCCCAATATCCAGGGACGACCCAGGCTTCCAGGGGGATTCTAGCCATCTAGGGGGGACCCCAGGGATTTTGGGGGTCCCCAGCCATTGGGAGGGGACCCCAACATCTGGAGGGGACACTAACATCTAGGGGGGACCCCAATATCTAGGGGGGGACCCCAATATCTGGGGGGACCCCAATATCCAGGGACGACCCAGGCTTCCAGGGGGATTCCAGCCATCTAGGGGGAACCCCAGGGATTTGGGGGGGACCCCAACATCTTGCGGGGACCCCAACATCTGGAGGGGACCCCAATATTTGGGGGGGACCCCAGCCATAGGGAGGGGACCCCAACATCTGGGGGGGACCCCAGCATTCAGAGGGGACCCCAATATTGAGGGACAACCCCAATATCCAGGGTCAACCCAAGCTTCCAGGGGGATTCCAGCCACCTAGGGGGAACCCCAGGGATTTGGGGGGGACCCCAATATTTGGGGGGACCCCAATATCTGGGGGGGACACTAACATCTGGGGGGGACCCCAAAATCTGGGGGGGACCCCAATATCCAGGGACAACCCATGCTTCCAGGGGGATGCCAGCCATCTAGGGGGGACCCCAACACCTGGGGGGGAACCCCAACATCTGGGGGGGACCCCAACATCTCGGGGGGGACCCCAGCATCTAGGGGGGGACCCCAATATCCAGGGTCAACCCAAGCTTCCAGGGGGATGCCAGCCATCTAGGGGGAACCCCAGGGATTTGGGGGGGACCCCAATATTTGGGGGGACCCCAATATCTGGGGGGGACACTAACATCTGGGGGGGACCCCAACATCTGGGGGGGACCCCAATATCCAGGGAGAACCCAAGCTTCCAGGGTATGACCAGCCATCTAGGGGGGACCCCAGGGATTTGAGGGGTCACCAGCCATAGGGAGGGGACCCCAACATTTGGGGGGGACCCCAGCATTCAGAGGGGACCCCAACATCTAGGGAGGGACCCCAATATCCAGGGATGACCCAGGCTTCCAGGGGGATGCCAGCCATCTAGGGGGGACCCCAACATCTGGGGGGTACCCCAATATCTGGAGGGACCCCAACATCTGGGGGACCCCAATATCTAGGGGGGGACCCCAATATCCAGGGTCAACCCATGCTTCCAGGGGTATTCCAGCCATCTAGGAGGGACCCCAACACCTGGGGGGACCCCAACATCTGGAGGGGACCCCAATATTTGGGGGGACCCCAACATCTAGAGGGTACCCCAATATCTAGGGGGGGACCCCAATATCCAGGGTCAACCCAAGCTTCCAGGGGGATTCTAGCCATCTAGGGGGAACCCCAGGGATTTGGGGGGGACCCCAATATTTGGGGGGACCCCAACATCTAGTGGGGACCCCAACATCTTGCGGGGACCCCAACATCTAGAGGGTACCCCAATATCTAGGGGGGGGACCCCAATATTGAGGGACAACACAGACTTCCAGGGGGATGCCAGCCATCTAGGAGGGACCCCAACATCTGGAGGGGACCCCAGCCATAGGGAGGGGACCCCAACATCTGGGGGGGACCCCAGCATTAAGAGGGGACCCCAACATCTAGGGGGGGACCCCAATATCCAGGGACGACCCAGGCTTCCAGGGGGATTCTAGCCATCTAGGGGGGACCCCAGGGATTTTGGGGGTCCCCAGCCATTGGGAGGGGACCCCAACATCTGGAGGGGACACTAACATCTAGGGGGGACCCCAATATCTAGGGGGGGACCCCAATATCTGGGGGGACCCCAATATCCAGGGACGACCCAGGCTTCCAGGGGGATTCCAGCCATCTAGGGGGAACCCCAGGGATTTGGGGGGGACCCCAACATCTTGCGGGGACCCCAACATCTGGAGGGGACCCCAATATTTGGGGGGGACCCCAGCCATAGGGAGGGGACCCCAACATCTGGGGGGGACCCCAGCATTCAGAGGGGACCCCAATATTGAGGGACAACCCCAATATCCAGGGTCAACCCAAGCTTCCAGGGGGATTCCAGCCACCTAGGGGGAACCCCAGGGATTTGGGGGGGACCCCAATATTTGGGGGGACCCCAATATCTGGGGGGGACACTAACATCTGGGGGGGACCCCAAAATCTGGGGGGGACCCCAATATCCAGGGACAACCCATGCTTCCAGGGGGATGCCAGCCATCTAGGGGGGACCCCAACACCTGGGGGGGAACCCCAACATCTGGGGGGGACCCCAACATCTCGGGGGGGACCCCAGCATCTAGGGGGGGACCCCAATATCCAGGGTCAACCCAAGCTTCCAGGGGGATGCCAGCCATCTAGGGGGAACCCCAGGGATTTGGGGGGGACCCCAATATTTGGGGGGACCCCAATATCTGGGGGGGACACTAACATCTGGGGGGGACCCCAACATCTGGGGGGGACCCCAATATCCAGGGAGAACCCAAGCTTCCAGGGTATGACCAGCCATCTAGGGGGGACCCCAGGGATTTGAGGGGTCACCAGCCATAGGGAGGGGACCCCAACATTTGGGGGGGACCCCAGCATTCAGAGGGGACCCCAACATCTAGGGAGGGACCCCAATATCCAGGGATGACCCAGGCTTCCAGGGGGATGCCAGCCATCTAGGGGGGACCCCAACATCTGGGGGGTACCCCAATATCTGGAGGGACCCCAACATCTGGGGGACCCCAATATCTAGGGGGGGACCCCAATATCCAGGGTCAACCCATGCTTCCAGGGGTATTCCAGCCATCTAGGAGGGACCCCAACACCTGGGGGGACCCCAACATCTGGAGGGGACCCCAATATTTGGGGGGACCCCAACATCTAGAGGGTACCCCAATATCTAGGGGGGGACCCCAATATCCAGGGTCAACCCAAGCTTCCAGGGGGATTCTAGCCATCTAGGGGGAACCCCAGGGATTTGGGGGGGACCCCAATATTTGGGGGGACCCCAACATCTAGTGGGGACCCCAACATCTTGCGGGGACCCCAACATCTAGAGGGTACCCCAATATCTAGGGGGGGGACCCCAATATTGAGGGACAACACAGACTTCCAGGGGGATGCCAGCCATCTAGGAGGGACCCCAACATCTGGAGGGGACCCCAGCCATAGGGAGGGGACCCCAACATCTGGGGGGGACCCCAGCATTAAGAGGGGACCCCAACATCTAGGGGGGGACCCCAATATCCAGGGACGACCCAGGCTTCCAGGGGGATTCTAGCCATCTAGGGGGGACCCCAGGGATTTTGGGGGTCCCCAGCCATTGGGAGGGGACCCCAACATCTGGAGGGGACACTAACATCTAGGGGGGACCCCAATATCTAGGGGGGGACCCCAATATCTGGGGGGACCCCAATATCCAGGGACGACCCAGGCTTCCAGGGGGATTCCAGCCATCTAGGGGGAACCCCAGGGATTTGGGGGGGACCCCAACATCTTGCGGGGACCCCAACATCTGGAGGGGACCCCAATATTTGGGGGGGACCCCAGCCATAGGGAGGGGACCCCAACATCTGGGGGGGACCCCAGCATTCAGAGGGGACCCCAATATTGAGGGACAACCCCAATATCCAGGGTCAACCCAAGCTTCCAGGGGGATTCCAGCCACCTAGGGGGAACCCCAGGGATTTGGGGGGGACCCCAATATTTGGGGGGACCCCAATATCTGGGGGGGACACTAACATCTGGGGGGGACCCCAAAATCTGGGGGGGACCCCAATATCCAGGGACAACCCATGCTTCCAGGGGGATGCCAGCCATCTAGGGGGGACCCCAACACCTGGGGGGGAACCCCAACATCTGGGGGGGACCCCAACATCTCGGGGGGGACCCCAGCATCTAGGGGGGGACCCCAATATCCAGGGTCAACCCAAGCTTCCAGGGGGATGCCAGCCATCTAGGGGGAACCCCAGGGATTTGGGGGGGACCCCAATATTTGGGGGGACCCCAATATCTGGGGGGGACACTAACATCTGGGGGGGACCCCAACATCTGGGGGGGACCCCAATATCCAGGGAGAACCCAAGCTTCCAGGGTATGACCAGCCATCTAGGGGGGACCCCAGGGATTTGAGGGGTCACCAGCCATAGGGAGGGGACCCCAACATTTGGGGGGGACCCCAGCATTCAGAGGGGACCCCAACATCTAGGGAGGGACCCCAATATCCAGGGATGACCCAGGCTTCCAGGGGGATGCCAGCCATCTAGGGGGGACCCCAACATCTGGGGGGTACCCCAATATCTGGAGGGACCCCAACATCTGGGGGACCCCAATATCTAGGGGGGGACCCCAATATCCAGGGTCAACCCATGCTTCCAGGGGTATTCCAGCCATCTAGGAGGGACCCCAACACCTGGGGGGACCCCAACATCTGGAGGGGACCCCAATATTTGGGGGGACCCCAACATCTAGAGGGTACCCCAATATCTAGGGGGGGACCCCAATATCCAGGGTCAACCCAAGCTTCCAGGGGGATTCTAGCCATCTAGGGGGAACCCCAGGGATTTGGGGGGGACCCCAATATTTGGGGGGACCCCAACATCTAGTGGGGACCCCAACATCTTGCGGGGACCCCAACATCTAGAGGGTACCCCAATATCTAGGGGGGGGACCCCAATATTGAGGGACAACACAGACTTCCAGGGGGATGCCAGCCATCTAGGAGGGACCCCAACATCTGGAGGGGACCCCAGCCATAGGGAGGGGACCCCAACATCTGGGGGGGACCCCAGCATTAAGAGGGGACCCCAACATCTAGGGGGGGACCCCAATATCCAGGGACGACCCAGGCTTCCAGGGGGATTCTAGCCATCTAGGGGGGACCCCAGGGATTTTGGGGGTCCCCAGCCATTGGGAGGGGACCCCAACATCTGGAGGGGACACTAACATCTAGGGGGGACCCCAATATCTAGGGGGGGACCCCAATATCTGGGGGGACCCCAATATCCAGGGACGACCCAGGCTTCCAGGGGGATTCCAGCCATCTAGGGGGAACCCCAGGGATTTGGGGGGGACCCCAACATCTTGCGGGGACCCCAACATCTGGAGGGGACCCCAATATTTGGGGGGGACCCCAGCCATAGGGAGGGGACCCCAACATCTGGGGGGGACCCCAGCATTCAGAGGGGACCCCAATATTGAGGGACAACCCCAATATCCAGGGTCAACCCAAGCTTCCAGGGGGATTCCAGCCACCTAGGGGGAACCCCAGGGATTTGGGGGGGACCCCAATATTTGGGGGGACCCCAATATCTGGGGGGGACACTAACATCTGGGGGGGACCCCAAAATCTGGGGGGGACCCCAATATCCAGGGACAACCCATGCTTCCAGGGGGATGCCAGCCATCTAGGGGGGACCCCAACACCTGGGGGGGAACCCCAACATCTGGGGGGGACCCCAACATCTCGGGGGGGACCCCAGCATCTAGGGGGGGACCCCAATATCCAGGGTCAACCCAAGCTTCCAGGGGGATGCCAGCCATCTAGGGGGAACCCCAGGGATTTGGGGGGGACCCCAATATTTGGGGGGACCCCAATATCTGGGGGGGACACTAACATCTGGGGGGGACCCCAACATCTGGGGGGGACCCCAATATCCAGGGAGAACCCAAGCTTCCAGGGTATGACCAGCCATCTAGGGGGGACCCCAGGGATTTGAGGGGTCACCAGCCATAGGGAGGGGACCCCAACATTTGGGGGGGACCCCAGCATTCAGAGGGGACCCCAACATCTAGGGAGGGACCCCAATATCCAGGGATGACCCAGGCTTCCAGGGGGATGCCAGCCATCTAGGGGGGACCCCAACATCTGGGGGGTACCCCAATATCTGGAGGGACCCCAACATCTGGGGGACCCCAATATCTAGGGGGGGACCCCAATATCCAGGGTCAACCCATGCTTCCAGGGGTATTCCAGCCATCTAGGAGGGACCCCAACACCTGGGGGGACCCCAACATCTGGAGGGGACCCCAATATTTGGGGGGACCCCAACATCTAGAGGGTACCCCAATATCTAGGGGGGGACCCCAATATCCAGGGTCAACCCAAGCTTCCAGGGGGATTCTAGCCATCTAGGGGGAACCCCAGGGATTTGGGGGGGACCCCAATATTTGGGGGGACCCCAACATCTAGTGGGGACCCCAACATCTTGCGGGGACCCCAACATCTAGAGGGTACCCCAATATCTAGGGGGGGGACCCCAATATTGAGGGACAACACAGACTTCCAGGGGGATGCCAGCCATCTAGGAGGGACCCCAACATCTGGAGGGGACCCCAGCCATAGGGAGGGGACCCCAACATCTGGGGGGGACCCCAGCATTAAGAGGGGACCCCAACATCTAGGGGGGGACCCCAATATCCAGGGACGACCCAGGCTTCCAGGGGGATTCTAG
>WKFP01007396.1:2202-40837 GCA_011057875.1 Pterocles orientalis
CTCTCGGCCTCTCTTCGCAGCAGAGGTGTTCCAGCTCCTCTCTGATCATTTCCGTGGCCTCCTCTGGACCCACTCTAACAGGTCATGTCTCTCTTGTACTGGGAACCCCAGAGGCAGCACTGCAGGAGGGTCTCATGAGGGTGGAGCAGAGGGGGAGAATCACCTCCCTCGACCTGCTGGACACACTTCTTTTGATGCAGCCCTGGATAATCGGCTTTCTGGGCTGCAAGAGTACGTTGCTGGGTCATACCCAACCTCCCATTCACCTGTATCCCCAAGTCCTCCCCTGCAGTGCTGCTCTCCGTCCATTCTCCACCCAGTCTGAAATGACAGTGGGGACTGTCCCGACCCTGGCGTAGGACCTTACGCTAAGACTTGCTGAAATTCAACAGAGGTCCCTTCCAGGCTCATGTATTCTATGATTCTGTCACATGCTTTTCCAAACTTTGTTCCAGTATTGTAATTTACATTGAATTCACAATCTCTAATAACCCAATGCAATATGTGAAAAGGAACACTTCTTTGCTGCTTTCTGTTTTCATAAATGTTTGAGCCAAAAAAAAAAGTAATCTCTGAACCAGCAATACAATATTAAGCTGTAAAGAGCAGCTGCGTAACTAAAAAAGTAAAATGAAGAAATGACAAGGCACAGGATTCTAAGTCTGATCGTGATCCCTGCCACTGAAGAAATATGATATCAAAGTCAACACATGTAAGAGAGGCAACACAGGCTTTTCATATTACTTAAAAGTTATCAGACTCAAAATATATCCCCTTTTGGCCTGCCCCATCTTAAAAACTGAGGCCTCCTGGTGAGAGGGAAGTGAAGAAATTTCACACACCCACACAAAGCTGATGGATGTCTTCAGTTTCTTCTCTTTCTCCCCAGCATAAACACCCACAGGTACTAGACTATTTAGTCCCTTTTTCCTCCCTAACATATTTACAAACAGGAATCTTCTTGTCCCACCCTATACCTACAGACAGATGCACTCATGCAGCTCAAAGATTCCTTTCCTTATTCTGTTTTGACAGACCAAGACTGACCCTATCTGTGACTTCAAAACTCCCTTCTGGGGGATATCTAAACAGGACGGAGAGACAAAATAAACCAGAAAGGAGACAGGAGAGAAAGTTTTTTAAAAAAGATGTCAACAGCTTTATAATTACACAGCAGAATTTCACACATTCTGCACTACTTATATGGAGATTAATTTTTTTAAAAAAGAAGAAAATTAAAACAACTTGCTAAGTATTCTTCCTTCTGGCCTTCCTTAAATTTTATCAATCCATCCCCAAATCAAGTTAATCCAGAATTTCACTGTGAAAACTCTGCCATGGAATTGCTATAATCAAAAACATCCTCAAAGTATCTCGTATTATTCTCATCCCTGGTGCTCCTTGCAGCACACATCTACTGTACATTTTCACAGAACCTAGAGCCGGTTGTCCAGGACCATGTACAGATGGCTTTGCATAACTGCAAAGAGGGAGACTCCACAACCACTCTGGGCAACATGTTCCAATGATCAGTCTCACACGCATGTTTAGATGGAACCTCCTGTATTTCAGTTTGTGTCCGTTGCCTCTTTTGCTTAGACTATGTTGTAAAGCACCACATAACTTTAATACTCCCTTAATAAACGATCAAAAAGGGCAAAATATTTACAGCATTTAGCTCTTGGCAATACCTGCTTGTTATCTTGTTCATTTATTTTCTGCTGATTCTCAGCTGGGAAGCTTCGATGCTTTGCCTGAAAGAAGAAAAATCCTGGTAATATAGGAACTTAATGAGTCATTGCTGTAAAATATATTATTAGTTTATGAAGGGTCAGTGGCATCTCTGTAACGATATCTTCAACAGGATGACTTCATTTCCATCACTGCAGTCCCATATGGAGAATTAAATTTTAATGATCATAGAGTAAACCTACATGGAAAAACAAGAGTGGTTGCAATTGCTCCACTTACATGTGTAATTGAGCGCATGCAAGTTATTTCTGGTCTAAAAACTGAGTAGCCATGTTAGCATTATGCTGTGACAGAAATAACATGTCTCAGATGATCACCACCTGGGGAATACTGCTCCAAGAGGCTGGTGGGACAGAAGCCTCAGGCAGTCAAAAGTTCGAGTGGAACCGACTATGGTTCTTTCTGCTGCTTTTGAGCAGCCTTGTTGTGTCTGTTCCTTGTTTCCTTTGGGAGACTCATAATATGTCTTGTAGTTAAAGCTCCCTAGCAGTAACAACTCTTCTCCTCCATATATGCCTCCTACCACTCCAGATATGTTTTTATCAATTGTAAAGTCCATCACTGCTTTCTCTCTAGACATGTTCAATGTGGTCACTAAAAAGCAAGCACATTAAGTTTTTGCTGCTGAGACACATTCTTTGTAGTAGCACATTACTCACTAACTGTTACCAAAACAGCAAAATAAATCTTCACCAACGGTTTCATCATTTGTCAGTTATTGCTTCCTCATGTCCAGAAAGCAGCCACTTGGTAGGGTAACTGCCTTCCTTCCATGAAATTTGATCAATGATCTCTTGACCCCTACATTGAGAGATGGAAATCTTTCATGTCACGATGACCAGCTCTCTACCCTATAGTCTGTCTGAACATCTACATGTAAAAAAGCAATCCTTGCCATCACCTACAACAAGTTACCTTTTACAAACCCCACTTTCCTTCCTTTCATTCTTTTTCCCTCTTTTACTTCTGCACTTCTTGTGCATCTCAGGTCACAGAAATCAACTCTGACAAGTCACAGGTTTGTGAAAAGGCTGATCAGCTTGGCTGCGGCTTATTTAAATGTGCCATTGGAGCTCCTTTTTTTAAACAGTTCCTTTCTGACAATTTAGAAGTGTAACCAGTATTATAATGGACGGAGAAAAATCTAGCTTTAACATGTAAATCTTGGGCTTTCAGCTTTTTTCTCACAGGCCAACAGAGTTGTTTCATATCCCTGAAAAATATCAGTTTTCCCTTCTTCCAACTGTCTCTAGCATTGCCTGTTTCCTCCCAACCCCCCAATTAAAGGATTATAACTCATCACCAACTTCAATTTCAACCACTCTCCTCTCATTGCTAATGCTTCAGATCTCTCTCCTCAAGAGGCTTGTTATATTTTGTTATCTATGACTGTCTCAGCAATGAACTTGTCCAAGGAGAGAGGCAGCTGCAGGTAGGAGAAGAAAAAGACTGCAATTAATCAAAGATTTGAACTCATAAATAGTACCAGCTGTCAAAAATTAACCTTTTTACCATCAATTTTCAACAATAATTAAAATTGAATCCTACCAAGTCTATCTATAATTTTTTTCCATTATTATCTTGCTCCATTCTTGGCAACATGGGCTCAAAATGACAGTCACAACATTTCTGCAAAGTTAGAATTTACTGTATGTCAGCTGAGCTGCAGTGACTGTTTGCATGAGTGTTCCTGGCCTGTGACAACTGTAAAGCAATTTGATGCAGTTTATCTCACTAAGGAAGAGGGTTCCAAACTGTGTTCTAAACTATCAAAAATCAGTGCCGATACGTGAGCCAGACAACAATTTCTGTTGAATCAAATTTAACTTTAGATTGCATTAGTACTTCGAGACCCGTACTATTCACGTACCTGATCTTCTCGTTCAAAGCCTGGTGCTTTTGGATAGCTAGATGTTGGTGAAGCAGCACCTGATGTGCTAGACTCAGAACATAAAATGCCATTTGCTAATGATCTCTGTCTACAAAGAGGTCCAAGGGGTGATAAAGAACTACTGCTACCAGAACTTGATGTTATAGTTGGATTTGAAGAACAGGAAATCTGCAGAAGATAGAAAACAGTGTCTAATATACGCTATGATATTTTTTAATGTTTACAGCTATAGTCTCCCTCTGTAACACAACCAGTTGAAATTAATTTATAATTTCAATCTTACGTAAATACAACACTAACTTTGTTTTATTTGGATATAATTTTGTTATTAGCTTTAAAAAGTAGCAGATGACAAAAGTAACACAGAGCTACTATAAATATACAGACTTCAAAAGGAGATGTATTTGTACACACCAGGATATAGCCTTGTTTGGTCTCTAAGCACAAAATGAATCATAAGTGGAGATTACTCTCCTTAATGGATATTAATTTACAATAAAGGAATACTTGCTTTCTGACAACTGATTTTCATTTATTCATACATTTTTTAAGTTACAGTTTAATGCAAGCATTATACAAGATTTCACTCTTTTAAAAGAACTCATCCAGATCAAGCCAGGCAGTTCAAAAAGAAAGACATGTAGAATCTTCGCAAAAAGCATCTCAATGCTTGTTGGTAAATCTCAAAAGGCTGTTTTCTAAGAGTCTTAAATATTAAAATGTTTATTAATTAATAAATTAACATTTTTATATTTAAAAACATTACTGAATTTGTAATTTTTAGTTCTGCTGTACATTTTCCAGAGAGTTTTAAACTTCTAAAGTAGAAGGTTTAAGTTGAAGGTACAAGTAGGTCTGGACAATTTTTTTGCTAGAAGTAAATTCTGAACAACCTGAAATTTATGAACTCAGGTGCCAGCATCCTACAACGTTTGGCTACGATTGTGGGCATTGCTTGTTTCTGCATTTTTTAAGTAAACTGCTCAATTTTCTTAAATTATATTTATAACTAGACTCACAAAGGCAGTATAGAAACAGTTGCATCCTGCATTTATGCCTAACAGCCCAGTGGTGAGAACACTCAGTGACGATACCCATTTCAATCCCTTCTGTGCTTGCGTTGGAACAGAATCTGCCAGCTCTTGAGGAACTATACTAGTCAATACAACAATGGAGTGAAATTCTGCCAAAGTTCTTTTGGTTTGTTTAAATACAAAACATACACTGAATCAGACAGACTAAACACTAATAACTATATAGTTTACTGTTAAACTCTCCATTTAGAGTTAACCCTAACCCTTAATTTTACTCTATGCTCCAAAGAACGTGAACGTATTTGAAACAAAACAGAGTTTTAACAGGAGACACCTCTCTCCCCAGAATAGTATAACCTCAAAATTTCCACCCTGAGCAGCAGGAACTTCAGATTCAAATTCCTCTAAATTAGGTAAAGGACGGACATAAACCTAGATGAGGTCCTAACCCTGGACAGAACAAATCTAAGTCTTATACTTGCTGAAAATTATTACCTGTGCATTCACTCACCCCTATCACTACAGAAAATCTCCTGTCGTGAACCTTATCTGTGTGGAGTTCTGTAATTAGATTGCTTCTGAAATCCAAAGACAGCTTCTTTACACAAGTTGGAGATGTACACATACCCCGAGAGCTGACAGAAGAGTGGGCACCACAGCAAAAAATAATTAAATTGATACCCAAGGTTTACTCATACAAAATTCCTTCTTAAGTCAAAGGCTGAAGAATTCATGTTTTGACTGCGAGGTTGTTACAACATGCAACATTTCTCTTTCTGTTACCATTTATTCTAAATCCAAAACTGAGGATTGCCCCTGTACATTTCGATGCTAAATTTGCACATTTTTTCAGCTTTAAAATACTGAAATCCTTTCTTTATGCTAGAGAGAAAAAGAAATAAAAGGACACTGCCAGCGAAAAAATATTGCTCTGAAGTTAAATTAATTTTTTTTTCAATAAAAACATGCTTAGGTATTTAGTTCCATATCAGAAGATTTTGAAAACTTTCTATGAATAACACAGTTACATCTTGTAAGCACACTTAAAAACACATATCTGGTAGCACAAGGCTGCTTAATGCAGCAGACAAATATGCAAGACAAAATGACTAGATAAGGCAGACTAACATCTGAAGTAAAATACTAATTTAGATAAGCTACTGACTCAATTTAAGGATGAGTTTCCTAATCTGCACAGAATGTTTCTCAGATGCATATTTCACCTCCACTCTTTCAGCTAGGCAGGCAGCAGAGGTTATTTTATTGGCACAGGAAGATGTACATCACGGCTGCTCCCCTGCAGTGCGACCTAATGAAGATCAGGGGAAGGGGGAAGAAGGAAAACAGCCATTATAGATGACTTGTCCTGGAGGGCCACCTGCAGACAACAGAGATGCAAGTGGGGAACAATGCCCTTGTTCACCCAGAAGTACAGGGCTTCAGGTACAGAGTTCCTGGTCGAGATCAGATGATACCAGGTATGTAGACCATTAATTAGGTAAGACCATTAATTAGGTAAGACCATAAGGTGCCACACATGTGATCCTTCTGGTTACGGTAGGTTGTCAATGATGGCATTAACATATATTGCTGTAAGCATTAAGAGCTTAAAATACAAGGTAGTATAGTTTTGCTCTTAAAAATTAAGCTAAACTGAAACAAACGCTCAGCTCCCTAAGGTGCAGGCAGCATCATCTGATTGGGCTCTTTAGGCTTTTGGTCTTAATCTCTGAAGAGCCCAACAGGATGACAGTAGACAAAGATAGCCTCTACTCTGCCTTTTGCATTGTTCAGGAAAGAAAAGTTAGTTAAGTTTTAATAACTGGATTACACAGTACCACAAATTTTGTGTGACTCAACTTGCAAAGAAAACACAGAGAACTCACGCAAATAAAGCAGAAAAAGAAAATGGGTCATCTAATATAGACGGAAGGTTGAGCAAGAAAAAAAAAATTCAAACCTGAATCTACAAGGCAACTACATAGAAAAATCACTCTTTTTGGCTTGAAGTTATTTAGTATTTATTCCTCCCAGCAGTAAAGGACCTGGGCATGCTGGCCGACAGCCAGCTGAATGTGAGCTGGCACAGTGTCCAGGTCGCCAAGAAGGCCAACAGAATCCTGGCTTGTATTGAAATAGTGTGGCCAGCAGGACCAGTGCTGTGATCTTCCCCCTGTACCGGTACTGTGTTCAGTTTCGGGCCCCTCACCACAAGAAAGACATTGAGGTGCTGGAACACGCCGAGAGAACAACAACAAAGCTGGCGAAGGGTCTGGAGAACAAGGTCTGTGAGGAGGGGCTGAGGGAACCAGGGTTGTTTAGTGTGGAGAAAAGGAGGCTGAGGGAAGACACCTTATTGCTCTCTACAACTATCTGAAAGGGGGTTGTAGTGAGGTGGGGGTCAGCCTCTTTTCCCAAGTAACAAGTGATAGGACGAGAAGAAATGGCCTCAAGTAGTGCCAGCAGAGGTTTAGATTGGATATCAGGAAGAAATTCTTGAGCGAAAGAGTTGTCAAGCATTGGAACAGGCTGCCCAGGGAGGTGGTCGATCACCATCCCTGGAGGTATTTAAAAGATGTGTGGATGTGGCACTTGGTGACATGGTTTAGTGGTGGACTTGGCAGTGTTAGCTTTATGGTTGGACTCTATCTCAAAGGTCTTTTCCAACCTAAATTATTCTATGCTTCTGTCTCCTTCTGCCCCTATACTGTATGTTTATCCCCCTAATAAGAACACAAGAAATGCCCTGTTGGGTTAGACCCAAACAATATCCTGTTACCAAAAGAGGCAAGAGGAGATTATCTTTAGGGAGAACACCTGATACTGGGTGTTATCTATGACCATTCAAAGATAATCCTTGAGGCAGAGAAAGTCAACGGAGGATTTTTCAGACCACCTCCCTTCCCTCAGTGAGAGACTCCTCCAGGTCTGGTGAAGACACTCTGGCCCAAAATGTCAACATTGATCAGGACCTTCTTCCTTTTTGCTCAAAAAAGGCAAAAGAAGCATGTCCTCTACAACTCAAGGCTACGTGGACTCTACAGAGAAACCATGATAGGTTACACTGCCATGCACATAACAAGAATTAATTTATTCTCAAATATTCATTCACCCTTTATGGTTTGCTACAGTATACCCCCAAGACCACTGCTCCTGTATCTCTCATCTCTGACACTCTTTGCACAGAAAAAGATACAAAGAATATCTGAGAAATGTCAAGAAACCTACCACTAGAAACAGCCATGCAATTAAGGGCAGTATTGACGCCAAGATGGTGAGCAAACATGTATTTTGCATCAAGAGGGACTTGTGATTCACAGTTAACATGAAGTCAAATGTCAGTACTAACACAAAATGAGTGTGATATTAGTATCAGAGACAAAAAAGAGTGCAAGAGGGGGTAAAGGAAACTAACAATGCTTACTTTTTATTCCTCAATGCTGCAGAATTTACATTTGGTATCAGTGCTGGCATGAACAGCAACACCCTCAGCTCTACTGATGCTAGCAAAATCTACTGCCGATTGTTAGGCTTAATTACTTTTTCTTTTTGCTTTTTCTTCTTTACTAAGACAGAAGCACAACAACAAAAGCTAGAATTCATACAGTTACCTCAACTCTGGAGTAAGCCTTCAAAGTATCTTTGGAAACTACTCTACAAATGTAACTTAAGATTTGTGGTATTTGATTTTCTGAGGGTGGCGTAAAGAGGCCCAACACATTTAAGTACTCTTCAGGAACGCATCCCTCCTAAAAATGGAAATCTGCTGTGCTCTGTAGTCAAAGACACAAGCACAGGAAGGACACAGTTCAACCCCTAAGGATTTAGAATCTACTTTAATTAAAGATCAGTACTTTGTGTCATTCCCTACTTTACAGAGGCTCAGCTGTAAACCTTCACAGATTTATTTCTAAGCTTAACTAAACACTGCAGTCAGATACATTTCAGATTACCTCTCACTTTCACAGAGGTTACAAAAGAACAACTTTATAAATTTCACGTCTTTGCTCAAGGTGACAGGAGGACACCTGAACGTTTCTGACACACAACAAGTCAAAAGATGCCAAGCTTGCCTTAGTAAGGGTCACTTCCTGATAATGTAGTAACGGCACAGACCTTGGCCTCTTAAGATTCTTACGAAGAAATCATTTGTCACTATTCTTCACTGCAGCTAAATTGCTTAGAAAAAGAGCATGTAGAACAAGTGATACACTCCTTCCCTTGGTTCTTGCATTTGCTTACAGCTGAACTTCTACAAAGAAAATGAGGAAGCATATAGCTATAAAGCTAGTTATGTTTCCTATGAAAATAGCAGCTTCTTGAGTTTCTTGATTTGCATTATATTTTGTGCTTTAAATGTACTGCCTACATATTGCTTACATTTGGGGGGGCGGAGGGGAAGATGACAGGAAGAGGAAATGTAGGTATTTTTAATTAAGCTGTAAAACTGATTTTGCTCTCAAGTAAGCTATTTCCTTCGCTCACTATCTCAGAACACTAATTCCACAGTATAGGAAGCATGATTCATCACCATTGTTCAGACTTCAATTATGTACATGTAATCAAACCCAGCTGCATTATCACAGCTTAATTATTATTTACCAAATGAGTGTGGCAACTGATCACACGTGCACAGTCAATCCATCTTAGTTATGAAGTAAAACCGGCAACTTGAGGTTTAATGAAGGCAGCAGAACGTTAGCACTGAGTCTGCAATCAGGATGAGCTATGAAGGCACACATTACCGCAACGGAGCTGACAAGCACTGATTTCTTGACTAACTGGAATGTGTGATCAAGTACTTACACAGTTTTGATAAACTTGATAAACAAAGATGATGCTTGTTATCCTACCTTCATCCATTGTGATCAACATACATCCTATGCAAACATTCAGTCTTCTATTATGATGGACAACGGGCACAATGACACCATGGCCAACATTTCTACTCCTTTTACTCTTCAGAAGGAAACTGTAACTTATTGCTCTAAGCCTAGAAGGGCTAACATAAATACGCTATCACTGATAAATGCAATTAATCTTTAATGTATCCCCTATTTAATCTCCAGAATAAACAGCAAGTTTTCCTTTTAATTTTGCAGTGCCACAAACTTGAACAATATTTACAGACAAATTTTATCATACAGCTAGGCCTTTGCTCTGTATCATCACCTAACTTGGGTATGCTAAGTGGCGTTCCACAGGGATCAGTATTGGGACTGGCACTGTTAAACATCTTTGTCAGTGACACTGACAGCAGGATCAAGTGCACCCTCACAAGTCTGCTGACAATACCAAGCTGTCTGGTGCTGTCAACACACTGGAGGGAAGAGATGCCATCCAGAGGGACCTGGACAGGCTGGAGAGGTGTGCAAACCTCACGAAGGCTAAATGCAAGGTCCTGCACGTGGGTCAGGGCAATCTCAAGCACAAACACAGGCTGGGAGGAGAACAGATTGAGAGCACCCCTGAGGAGAAGGACTTGGTTGATGAGAAGCTCAATATGACCCAGCAATGTATGCTGGCAGCCCAGAAAGCCAGCTGTATCCTGGACTGCATCAAAAGAAGCACAGCCAGCAGGTTGAGGGAGAGGATTCTCCTCTGCTGCTCCACTCTTGTGAGACCCCTCCTGCAGTGCTGCATCCAGCTCTGAGGCCCCCAACATAAGAAGGACGTGGACCTGTTGGAGCAAGTCCAGAGGAGGTCACAAACGTGATCAAAGGGCTGGAGCACCTCTTGTATGAAGACAGGCTGAGAGGGTTGGGGTTGCTGCGCCTGGAGAAAAGAAGGCTCCAGGGAGACCTTATAGCAGCCTTCCAGGACCTGTAGAGGGCCTACAAGAAAGATGGGGAGGGACTTTTTACAAGGGCATGTAGTGATAGGACAAGGGGTAATGGCTTTAAACTGAAAGAGGCCAGATTTCAATTAGATATAAGAAACAAAATTTTCACTGTGCAGGGGGTGAGGCAGTGGCCCAGGGTGCCCAGAGAAGCTGTGGATGCCCCATCCCTGGAGGGGTTCAAGGCCAGGCTGGATGAGGCTTTGGGCAACCTGGGCTAGTGGGAGGTGTCCCTGCCCATGGCAGGGGGGTTGGAACTAGATGATCTTTAAGGTCCTTTCCAACCCAAACCATTCAACGATTCAGTGATATACTGCAGTGAGGTACCAGTAACAAAGAGACCTGATGTATGGAGAAGATCAGCAGCACAATCCTAAAGTACAAGCTGAGTGTGTTTTAAGGAGAGGTGATAAGATTCTTGACATTTTTCATCTGAAAAGCTGCTCAAAATAATATGCATTTTGTACTTATATAATAACACTGGAAAGCTAATCAACCAGGTAGAGAAAGCATATAAAGCAGCAATTATGACTATGGTTGCATGCACTGAGACAGCCTAGTTAATCCAACTCTCCTGGCACTATAAGAAAAACAGACATAGGAGAAGATCATTTGGGTATGTTAAATTGCAATAAATTTGCAGGATATAAATAAGAACAGTTGAAATGAAGGGATGAAATTAAGGGGAGGCAGAAGCTTATGGCTGAGAATGATGCATATGTATGGATGCAGAGGACTGCATGCCAGAAAGAGTATTTTGCCAAAGGTGACTGAGGAAAGGGGTAGATAGCAAAAGTGACTGAGGAAAAGTGGTGCCTAGCACATTGGATGAAACATAACATAGCTGTAGATTCATGGACAGACATGCAAAGAGTAATGGAAATATGAGTAAACGTGATGAAATGGTAACATAACCAACTTCATTAACCACGCAGGGCATCAAAGTTTAAATGGCACAAGCGATGTATCTGAAACATGGATCAAATATTAAGACTTGTATGCACAGAAATATTCAGGAAACGTTGCCTATCATTTCCCATAACCAAGGAGTTCAGATACAGGAATTTACCACTGTAATAGAAGAAATTATAAGGAAGACCCTCTTGAAGGCATATATTCAAAACAGTTATACAGCCTCCCTCCCTATCAGCCTGCATCATGCAGAATCTTATTCTTCCAATAACATTTATAAGACAGAGCAATAGTATTGCCACATTCTAGAAATGGGGACCTAAGCAACTTGCTCACAGTCAGAGAGGAACTGTATGATCAAGCAGAGAACTGAGTTTAAGTCTCTCAGGTACTACATAATCCTTTTCCTCTAGAGGCAAATAAAACAGATACCGTCCTAGAACACTACAAGAGGATATGTGAAAGAAGTTTTGGAAGATGAATAGTGAGATTTTTGTTTTGAAGACACAAAGAACAAAAGGCATAAAAAGTCTAATTTCATCATGATAAAAATCAGTAAAATCAAGTTTACTCAGGGCCAGTGTCCGACAGTTATGAGAATGAAGATGAAGGAGGGAACAGAAAGGCAGACAGCGTATTGGAACAGAGAGAAAAACACAAAACATGAATGTAAATAAGTTGCTGGCATATGGAAAATAGGGGAAGGGAGGAAAACAGATGGACTACTTAAAAACTAAAATTAAGCAGTTTACAGCAGATGGGGAAGGTGAAAGCAAGCAAGCAACAAAACTCAAAAATTAAACATGGAAAACCAGCAGACCAATCTGCTAAAGAAAAATCAGGAACTGAATATTCGGAAAAACAAATAATGTAAGTGCATCAAACAATGCTGCAGGTAAGTAGCCAAGTGAAAGATGGAACATTTTGCCAACATCAGAAAAAAGGTGGCTGCTTGCAATAAAACTTTAAGTAGAAAGTACAGGGAAGGGAGTAGGGTCAACTTTTCCATTTTCACACTTGAACAGTAGATCAGGCAGAGAGTCACTGAGCAGAGAATGGAAAATGTACACAGTGTTCATCAGACTCCTAATAACTAACAGAAAAATGCATGTATAGGGAAGAAGATTCCCCACAGCTGGAAGGCATATTAGAAGAGCTAGTGTTTTCAGCTGCACCTAAATAATTCATGAAAGTCTAAGAGGTTTCTGGGAGAAGAGATGCTTTTATGGGTCTCTCCTGAAAGCTTCAGAATCTTAGCAACAACAAAAGTAGCTTCCAAAAAATAAAATGGCAGACCCTCTCTCAGACCCTTCATATACAGAAGCAGACTTCTGCACTGGGAACCTAAGATAACATGTAGGTGTATTGGTATCTTTATTCTCAATCTACAGGACAGCAATACAAAGCTACATGAAAGAAACCCAGAAGTTTTAACAACTGCGCTATTTATTGGCAATTCCTTTTAACTGTTATTTAAGATACATCCTTTTATCTGGTTTCTAACCAAACAGTATAGTTCAACAGTGCTGGAATGCTAGAAGTGAAAATTCTGGGAATAAATGAGTCTGTACGTATGACTCTGCACTGCAAATGAGATAAGAAAAACACAAGTCAGGAGAGAATAAGAGAGACGCCACTATCATTACATATTATTCTGCAACAAATACAAAACCTAACAAAAGGATCTATTCCAACTGACACTAAAAGGAAGATAATAAAAGCTCTGCAATGTACCTTTCTCCTTCCTCTCCCCCATCCTCAACTGATAAAACTCGCTAATATAAACCACGTTTATCACCCTTGTAATCAACCAGCTCTACCACTACCAAACACACTGCATGTACTGCATCGGAAGTTTTAAGTATAAAGCATGTTCAGGTAGGACATCAACTCATTCCTAATGTTAACAAATTAGAGAAGAGGGCTGGGATCAGACATGATTTTCCATGAATGAAACCTTTCCTATAGAAAAAAGAGACATATGTAAATTAAGCTGTCCTGTAGTTATATATTTGATTAACAATGATGTTCCCCACTGTAGAATTCAAAATATTGCATATAAAGACAAAAAAACAAGAACAGAAAACACAAATAATACATAGTTAAATCTGATACCAAGGGCAGACATTCCATTTAGGCTTACAGTACCAATTAAATATTACTGCCTGACATTTACTATAGCTGTGGGTTTTTTCCTCTTTTGCTGAAGCACAAAGAAATAAAAAACCCACACATTTTAAGAAGTAAAATAAACATTGTATATTGGCACAGTGATTATTATTAGTAACTTTTCCAGAATTATTTACACTTACATTTCCAGACTGCACACTGCTATTTGTAATGCTGTTTGTGGAGTTAAGACTGCTGTTCCATTCATTTGCAATTCCTATGCTGTCTGTTGGAAACAGGTGAGCGCCTGGCTTTGACTGACAACCAGTCTGCAGTATGACTACATTCATGGTGTCCTCTGTTGAAGGAATCCCCAACAAATTACACACAGATGTGATACTTAGCTGTGTGAATTTAACAATTACATACCTAATACCAAACACAGCACCTGTCACATGGAAACATCAATCACACACAAGAAATCTCTCTCTTTTTCTTTAAATATAAGCATAAAGGCAAGGTAAGAATAACATAATTCAGCATTATGTATTTGTGGTTACTAACAAATGGGATATTCTTATTTACTTGCTCCATCAAAAATTGGTGGGAGGTAGATTGAAATTCATATATTTAAAATATTCTAGATTTTCCCTTATTTTCCAGAATCTGTATCACACCAGGGCGTAAAAATAATATTTTTAGAACTCCTGACGGGAAAGGTAACAATGGCATCATAATTACATGGTTCTTTGTTTTCTTCTTCCAGTCTAAAACCAACTGACTTCATCATAAAACAATTTGAAAAGAATATGGGACTTGTACTGTTTGACTTAAAAAGGAACAATAACCTTTGAGAAAGTTCATTTTTAACTTATACGTGAATTGTGACCAATGGTTTGTTAATTTTCATATCAGAAAATTCAGCTCAAGGTGACAGAACAATTACTTTGCAATAGTTACTTTGTTAAACTATTAAAAATCTTAGACATTTGATTCTTGAGAAGTGCAATATACCAAGGAGATTTAGACTCTTAGTTTTACAGGCAAATGATGAGTTAATTACTTTAGTAAGAAATTGCCGTTAAAAACATTCCTCACCTCATCATCCATTCACACAAGACACCAGAGTAAGGAAGTCAGGACTGAAAACAGAATTCTAAAGGTATGGTGAGATTTTTTTAATCTCTAGCGACTACTGCATTTCTGAAGGGTTAATGACAAACTACAGTTAAAAAAAAATTAAATATTTCTCTCTACTAGAAACAATAAGTAGCTCTGATAGAGTGTACGAAATTGCAATCTGTAGTAGGAAACAGAATGAGACATGCAGGCACCTCTCTTTAATGGAGATGGCACAGCTGAGGACTGTTTCCAATGATGGGGGTTTTTCTATCCAGAATTTGACTTATCAAAACTCCACAGTCTTCTGACTATAGAGTCCAATACTTTACCAAATATTTCCAATTACAAAATTAGGGACGTGGCTCTCAAAGCTACGAGTAGGTATCACTATACACATAAATCCAGTCCAGCCACACCCCCCAAAAAAAGAGATGGAAAAAGAAACCATAGGGATTGCAACAATCTCACTAGACCTCTGCTGCTCCTCCTACACAATGAGCGTGCAAAGAACAGTTGGGAAGACAGAAACAGATGCACTGACTTTTCGTACTTTACTCTCACTTTCACTACATATCGTCTCATTGTATAGCTGCTTGCCCAGAGCAAGTCCCGTCAGCCATCCTATGTCCAGTCAACCCTCACACCATCATAGGAAAAGCACTATTTGATGCATGTTCTCTCTTAAATCTTCAACAGCTTTTTTTCCCTTACTATATACTTGTCCAATATTCTGTAAATGAGTGTAAGCAGTCGTGACACCCTAAAAGGGTAGTATAAAACTGCTCTCCAAACACTCCAAATAATCTCTCCTTTGTCTTTCCAACGTATTTAGGGAGAACAGCAGGATTAGTTTTTGCTATTCTGCTTATTAAGTCAGCAGACATATTAAATTCAGAATGTGTGCTTTTACATAATTCTAATTTCTTCCAAGAGTGAACATCATCGTTTGTGGCCAGCCGCACAAAAGTTACAAATTCTACAGTGTAAGCCTCCCCAAGTCTAACCATATTTTCTCAAAGACCTACAGCTGTTGCAGGAGGTTGTAACTGACAGAAAAGCAAGTCTCCCATGGTGGCCTGTCTCATGGCGATCACTGAAGCTTCTGAAGATCAGGACAGAGAAAAATAATTTAAACTATCTAACGCCAGTGCTGGGGTGCTTCAGGGATTATATATCAGTAGCCTAGGATGTTATATAGAAAAAGGGTTGTACTCTTCACGAGATATAACTTTTTCAGCTATCTAGCTTCCTTCGAATTTGCACTAATGAGGTTTGGGTATTATGAATACAAGAGTTACCACGGTCAGGCTAGGCCTGGTCTGGGGAATCCTGTGTTTCACGAGGCCAGGAGTCAGCTTTTTCATTATTGCAATCTTGGCATCAACAGAAGAGAACAGTCTTGGACAAACAATCTGAAGGCAAATGCCTTCAGTAACAGAAGCTTTATACAGATGTGTTCTTTGAAGTGTTTCCAAATTCTTGCCAGCTGAATTTCAGTCTGCCTGTGTTTACATTTCAAAAAAAATATATTTTTTGTTAAGGTGCCAGTTGTAGTCACGCAGCCAGTGGACAAATGAGTGCCACAGGCAGGTGTTTATTATTTTAAGAGAGTCTGTTACTGACGTGTCCCAACATACCCTAGCTACTCTCTGCTTTGCAAATTCCACTACTTCTCTACTTTTCAGGATCAGGTGCCCTCCCTCCTGTCATCACAAAGTGTCTTTGGGACCTATGGCTTCAGCCAGGGCAGGGAAGAAGCAATGAGTGACATCTATAAGACAATACTGTCTGCCGACAGGGCCTCGAGGGAAAAGCAGTCTTGAAGGGATAGTAATATTCCTCACGATCTTCACAAAGGAGGGAGCAAAGGGAAAAAAACGGTCAGCTGGTTCTGAGGAAGCAATTGAGGGAAGACCAGGGGCACTATTATAGAGAACGTGTCCTTCCACAAATGATTTCACACAGAATGACAAAAATTGCTGAGATACATCTATGAACGGTGGAAAATCTTCCTCCATCTGTTCCACACAGCTAGGGCTTCACTGAAGTTAGGTGAACACCCATAATTTGTGATTCATGGCGATCCATGATGAAAGAGTTTCTTGCTTTTCATACTGGAACGTGTCCTTCCACAAATGATTTCACACAGAATGACAAAAATTGCTGAGATACGTCTATGAACGGTGGAAAATCTTCCTCCATCTGTTCCACACAGCTAGGGCTTCACTGAAGTTAGGTGAATACCCATAATTTGTGATTCAAGGCGATCCATGATGAAAGAGTTTCTTGCTTTTCATACTGGTGATAAGATCTACAGCTCTGAAACCATTCTCTCCCCCTTCACTAATATGGAAAGACAGAAACCATTTTATTCTACAGACATAGGCAGAACGTCAGAGCTGCTGAGCTAAGCTTAAAGCTGCTGCCAACAGCAGACAGCCACTCTTGCTGATAGTAACCAAATGTCTAACTTCTGATGTCTGGTTCAGACTACGAGAGACAGGGGTTGGGTACTGTTGCAACATTTCAAGTTGATTTGTCAAGATTTCCTGCTTACACAGTCTTCATTCCAGATGATGCAAGCCAAAGAGTTCCAGAGCATGCTGGTTGAGCCATATAAGTCTCTTCTGATGGACATAAAATTCTATCTAACGTAACTCTGTGGAGAAAATTAAGCTGCTGCTTCTCAGTTAGCACTGCTAACATGTTCAAAGTCTCAGGAATTCTCTCAGAGTCATAGATTTTTAAAGAGTACAATAATTCATCCTACAGAGTAGAAGAAAGAAGGTTTAGCAAAAAATTAGAAAGATATCTCTTAGTGAGAATAACATCAGCAAATGCCATAATGTTCTGAAGGATTGCTAGGTCTCAGAATAACAAGCTTCTTGAAATAAATACAGGAGGTTATTTATCCTTCCTCTTCTTTGAGTAACTAAATGACAGAAAAGTAAAATTGATCATCCCATGGAAGTTAAAAGGCAAGCTGCCCACACCACAGATTCTCAGAAACAAGAGCTGTGGGCAGCAACAATGACTCCATACACTGAAAAGTGTCTTAGATAAGCAAGTGTCACAGTACGTTGTTGTACAGAACATCACATCTGCCTAGACAGGTTAAACTGAGAGAGGAGACTGCCATTACTTATCATTAGAAAATCATAAGATAAATACTACTGAATTGCAGAAATTTGGAGTTTTCTAAATTCGGTAGAGTCACTCATCCCTCTTTCCAGCTCTAGAAGCAGAAGGCAAAAAGTAAGATAGGAGTAGACCTTTTTTTTTTTTTTTGAGGAATGAATATGAGGTTTTACTGATTACATAACCAAGCAAAAACTACATTAAAAAAAAATATTTATCACCTATATGAAACCAGTTACACAGAAATGCTTCAAGTTCTGCCTTGCATCACAACTGAAAAGAAGGCATAAATAGTTGTTGCAGCAACTGCACATTTCACATTCTGCAACTGCACATTTCACATTCTAGAGTGCAGGGAAAGCACAGGGTACTATTAAAAAGAACCTGATGATGCACATCCAGAATTAATCTGTGCAGATGCATAACGAAGAAACAAGTGCTATCGTGAAAAAAAACAGTCCCTCTTGCCTTTTCTGTATGTAACAGTTTGAGTACAGTGAAGATGTAAGTGGGCTGTGGAAGAAAGAGGACAGCCGACATTATTTTCTCTGTGTCATTTTTCAGTTTAGATACAGCCCTACTTCCGCAAATACTTGCAAGGATATTTAACTTTTACCTGAGAATTTTACTATAGGTTTCAATAGGACAGCTAACATATTTAAAATAGTCAAGCATGTGCCAAAGTAAGCTAAAAAAGTTACAGGGACAAGCTGCATTTGTAAAGAAAAGCACCTCCTGTTTAACTGCTGATGCAAATTTGATGCAAATACGGCAAGCTCCCATAGCAACGTACAGTATTAGAAAGCATGGAATAAACTTCTAAAGACAGTGACCTCAAATGCCATTTACACATTAAAATTAATGATGTTAAGTCAGTTCTGTTACTGATGCTTAGAAATGATGGTTCACTTTTATGAACACCAATATAAAAGTATAGTTTTCCTACTTACTTTCAGCATGTGCAAACGCACAAAATGGACCACGTGGGCAGAAACCCGTTTGGCGCATGTCATTGCACTTTGTAGATTTATATATCTAAACAAAACAGAAAGATGGTTAACCTAAATATATTTATTAGGTAATGACAAAATAGTTAGAAAATTTTAAAACCTTTAAATGAAAAATTCTGAACGTTTACTAACAATATATATTACAGTTTTCTCAGAAAATT
Source organism: Pterocles orientalis (assembly GCA_011057875.1). Taxonomy (NCBI): domain Eukaryota; kingdom Metazoa; phylum Chordata; class Aves; order Pterocliformes; family Pteroclidae; genus Pterocles; species Pterocles orientalis. Next base: position 21,171 of record WKFP01007396.1, read on the forward strand.
CAGTTATGATAATTTTTAAAAAGCAAACAGAAGAGCAGAATTTTAAGAAAAACAAACCCGAGACAAGAGAATCTTAATCCTCTTTTGTGTAATAATAAATAGCAAGTAACAATAATATTTTAGACAAGCAGTGTTTTAACTGCTTTCGTTTTCCATGTTGTATAGAAACAAGTCAAACATTGGGAATAAAATTTTCAAAGTCATTTACACCACTTTTAAGAAATCTTGCAAGATGATGTATCTACTAGAGCAGCTTACACAGCTGGAAAAAAAACCAAAACAACCCAGTATGTTTCTTTCAATACACTTCCTTCACTAGGATACCTCTAATACTCAAATCATCCTAACATTCAAATCTCCTCCTCTAACCTGACTGACATGTCCATTATAGTAATGATTACACAAGTTGCTGACACACTATCTATCATATTAGAACAATATTAAGAACCTAATGAAAAGCACATAGATTCTTCAGAAAATGATTCCTGGTGATTTGCAAGTCTGTGGCAAACCGCAGAAGGATCTTTTTGGTTCCCCAAAACCTGGCACTCTGGTCTTTGGCTTTCAGTGTTAGCTGAGTGATTCATGGCTCAGTAAGTGATAATTCCTAGTTCAGAATGCCACTTCTTTGGCACTTTTGCATATGCTGTGTAAAAAAAAAAAAAATGTTTATCTTGGGCGCCTGCCTGAGAGCAAACATGAAAAATGAAACTATGTATTTAAAAAAATGAGCAAGAACTAGTGCTATAAGCTCTTTATTTTAGAGCTTTTTAAAGTATCTTAAATTTCCCATTCAAAAGTGATTTTGAAATGAGGCTAAAAATTTAGTTGTTATATTCACTACTAGTTCATGCATAATCCAAAGATCACCTAAGAAACTGTAGTAAAGTGCAAAATCACAAAATTATTACTGATGCTTATCGCTCTACAAATAATTTATTTTTCCTTTAACACTGAAAAAATGCAACAAAACATCCATGCTGTAGACAAGTATTCCCCCAAATGACACACTTAACAAACAAAATAGCAGGACTGATTTTTCCACCAATTCCACTGGGAGCTATCAGAGACACTGCAAAAAACACAGGAGTCACTTGGGGATACCACAGCCGAACCAGCAAATGAAGCTTGGCCCACCTCCGTTCTTTCCCGTTCTCTGTTTATTGGTTAAATATAAATACCCAATGCTGCATATATTATGCTAATTATGCAGAAGAAAAAAAATGAGAAGAGATGACTTCCAAACGGTTAAAACAAATTATGTAATTGCAAGTTCAGTCTTAGTTTGAGCTCCTAGCCAAAAAATAGCCTTCTGGATCCTATGAGCTACGCAGATGGTGTCCGCCTTCTAGTAAATGCTACAGATACAAGAAGTGATATCAAAACAGTATCAGGGCAGAGCTTGCACCTCAAAGACTGGATCTGGAGATGACCATGTCATCTACACATACCAGTATTACAAGACAGACAGCAAACTCGAAGAATTAAATCACTACAGAAGACTACCTTCCCAGCTACAGACAAGAACACAGCTGCTGTCTGTTAACAGGAGAATCAAGCTACTCCTGAATGCGATAACCAAGAGATTTCTTCAAAAAACAGTCACTGAGATAAGAAGAAATTACAATATTCTTTATTTGAATTTGATAAAAAACGAGTACATGAAAACATCCAATAAGAGAAGATAATGTTGGATAAAGTGAGTATTAATTCAACCTAAATTAAAGGACATTAAAAAGTAAGGCTGAATGTTAGTGACATCAAATAAGTAGACTGAGGAATGAAGGCAACTGATTGCCACTACTAAATAGGTTGAATTTAATTACGAACTGAATAAAATGAGTTCTTGAATCCTCAAGTCAGAGGCACAAAAGCTGTACGGAATTTCCATTCTAAGCACAAAACTGGATGAAAGTCAGAGAGCTGGAGCAAAGGAAGGAAAGGATCACAGGGTATGATGTTGAACGAAAACTTTTCTTTCAGTGGAGGCATATTGCTAGCTTCTGTGAAATTACATACTAGACCTAAATTAAGTAAGGTGATAATACTATCCTCACCAAAATGCCTTGATTATCAGCAGGAATTGTGTTCAATGCTACAACAAAAGCAGCAAGCACAGCTAATGGAAACATGCAGACAAAGACTGAGGTGACTACAGCTGATGTGGAAGCAAACCACCGTCAGTCCAGGAACAGGAAGTGAATTAAGTAATTGTCATGTCAGAATTTTTAAAAAACTGGCAAATAAGATAGATGCAGTTAGCAAGTACTTTTAATAAAGCTATCACATCACAAGTAGCACACATAACTGGGCTATACTAAGCATAGCTCAAGTAGGTTTGAGAAGAGCAAAAATAGTCAATTCATGGCACTGCATGTCCACTATTATTCTGTCTGTCACCACTTAGATTAAAGACAGAAAGAAACAGGATAAAATTAAAAGTACATTTGGCAAAGGCACATCATGATAGACTCACCATATAACTTTGATAAATCAAAGGTCCTCCTCTAAAATGGAAATGCAGTCATTCCAGTAAGGACTTCAATAAAGGATGTGGTAAGATTCATTAAGATAACAAAGAATATAACTCTTACCAATGTTACATATCTGCTGTTAAAATGACTAATGGAGATGACAATGGATGATATGAAAGAGGAAGGCACCAGACAAAATTAGTAGCAGAACTCAAGGCTCAGCCTTGTGACTTTTTTTAGCACTTTCATTCATAGCATCGTCATAAAGTATGGCAGCAATACTAAGCAGGAAGACACCTTTGCTACAGAAAAGGGCTGGAACATGATGCAGAAGAAATTAGATGATCTGAAAGAAATCTGGACTGTAAAATCTCTGGTGAAATTCTGAAGCAGCATCTCGAGAGCAGAGAGAGCCGACACCTACTTAGTATAAAGATGTAGCTGGTCAACTTGTGATAGGGAATGCATGATATGAAGCTTGCAACAACCGTGGAGTCAGTATTCTAAGAATTCCTTTCCCAGTATGTTCTTGAGATGCCTTCAATAATCTTCATAATTGGAAGAGAAATCAGCAATTGTTGAATGGTATTGAACTTTCTAATGCAAGAAATTACGTCCTGCTGTGACTTCTTCATGTCCATTGAAAGGTCCCAAAACAAAAACAGATATCCAGTGTTGTACAGACAGCTTCAAGCACAACATGTCATGCTTGTTTTCGTCTTCTGTCACATTTAATATTTTCATAGCATCACAAGGCAGTGCTCTCTTCCCTAGCATTTTGCTGTTCCACTCAAGCATCCAACTGAGTCACAATGACTTTATGTATAGATGAATCTAAAATTACCTTGTTCTTCTGGAGTGTCTTACTTCGTCCACTAGGAGAGTTTTCTGCTCTTTCCACCTGACAATCCAGTTTCTCAAATTACATAAAGTAAAGCCTTTTTACCTATACTTAGAATAGAGATTTGTCCCAAGCTATTACTACTGTGAGTTCATTACCAGTCCAAGAAGTTAGGTAAAAAAGAAAACCAGACAATATTAATTATTTATTCATAAGCAGCACAATAAAAATTTCTATCAGTGAAAGCCACTGCAATACAAGAAACTATTTCTTAGTAAATTTTCTTTTGCTTAAGCAAATACCTCAATGACTGGAAGTGTTGAATTAAATGTCACAAGTTTTTTCATAAACAGTATCTTTAACCAATAATCTAATCCATAATAAATTTGAAATAGCTAAAAATAAATAGAAACATGGTTCTTACCTCAGGATGAAACTGCTGCTCTGTACGAGAATGACAGTATCGACAGCTATCCCCACTTTCACACTTTGACGGTTCACCCCATTCATCTGCGTGTTTTACACTGGGGCAAGGAGTGGACCTAGAAAAAATGTGATGTCCAGAGCATGTTTGTATCTACTTCCTAGCAGAAGTCTCAAACAATTTCCCACTAAATCTCAAACTCTTAAGATTCTGGGACCTATAAAGTTGCAAATTCTCTGACAGAATGATGATCTAGTAGGATTCTATCTACCTTCTGTCTAATGATATTTATTCACAGTCCTGAGACTGTCAAACAAAGCCGATTGATTCTAAACCTTGCATCACTGCACAAAAAAACACTAAAAACAACGAAGAAACCACAGTGTATGAGAATGATGTAAAATGATGTAATGATGAGTGATGTAATAATGAAAAGTGAGAGGAGATGCATTCAATTTTGGTCCTAAAAATATTGCTCAGAAATGAAAAATCATAGAACAAAACCAGAAAAAAAAGACAGAAATTATAATTGCTCTTCTCATAACAAAGAAGGTTTGACCTAGTGATTCCAATTTTTGCTAAGAATTATAGAAATTGTTTTCATTCTTCACGAGAAAGAAGGATACTTCCGTTATCTTCGGAACTGTCTGATCATTCTGAACACACACTTTTTTTCCCCAAAGAAATTTCAGCAAGGCTATTGGGGAAGATGTGGTTTCATTCCATTAGGAATATCCATTTGCATTATAGAAGAACTCAAACAGATCAGTCCACGAACAACTGTCTGACTGACCAAAAGGTCTATTCTTAAAATGTACTTATGTACCTGTATTTGAATTTTCTGGGATTTCGTCTTCTATCTCGACTATTGTGATAGTGTGGACATGCATAACCCTGGCGGCAGAGTCTGGGTGGCTTGGTACATTGTTCTGTCTTGTAGCCAGCTAATACAAAATTTCTGTCTGTAAACAGGTCAACAATTAAGAGAAATAAACAACTAACTTTTGCATTCAGTGAGCTTAGGTATCACACTGCTTTTTGTAAAAAAATTACGACTCACACACCCCTCCACTCTTATAAACTTACACTGACTTCTGCACTTTTAAAAATACATCTAACAGATCTACATATAAAGCAATCTTCATTGATTTTATATTTAATAGTAATATTACAATAAAGTACCCAAACAAAGCACCAGCAATCTATTGGTACAGAAACTATCTGGAAATTCTCATTATATACATTTAACAATTTGGAAGTGAAAATACACTATTCATTTTAGTAAGACAAACACTGAAAACTTATACAATTTTATATCTGGATTTCTCTTAAGTTTAGTGTTGACAGTCCTCATTTCATCAAAACTGCTTTCGTAGCAAGGCTGTCCAGTAAAATCTTCCTGGACAAATTCTAGAGCCTCTTCTCTACCTTTGCCTCTGTTTCTACATCTTGGGTTCCAGGAAGGAGGAACTAGGAGATGACAAACAAGGTTCTGTCTAGAAACAGAAAAATTCAAAAAACCAATGGAGCAAGTAAATAAATTAGAAGGTACAATTTAGCTAATGGCAGGCATGTTTTTGTGAGGAGCAGATCATGACAAACCAATCTAACTTCCTCCTACGGTAGGAAAATGGATGTAGGTAAAACAGTAGCAGCCAATATCCTGTGTCTTGACTTCAGCAAACCTTTTAGCCTGAGATGTTCTCAGAAATGAACTGCACAATACCAGAAGACTCCTGTAGGATTTGTGGAAATCTAGCTGAAGAAACATTCTTAAAGTATATATTAACAACATATACTTTCAGATAACAAAGATTATTAATCAGAGTATCGCACGAGTCTGTTCTTTGATCAGTCCTTTTCAATAGTTTAATTAAAGACTTGGGAAAATAAGGCTGAAATCACTACTTGGATGATTTTCAATCCCCAGAAACTACATGCAATCTCACCATATTTACAGGGATTGACAGAAGCCATATAACATTACATAACACAGACCTGTCACAACGCAAGGAATGCAATAAAAGTGATTGTAGTTGGTCAATTTTATTGTCTTTTTATGTCAAACATCCAATATTTTTTGATCTAGAGCTGGAGACTAAATTCTACAGATTATTAGTACTTAAATGGTTGGAACTCATCCTATAGTAATTTTTTAAAAGAGGACAAAGGGGACAAGTATCATACAATTATCTCCCGTTGCATTCCTTAGAGACAGCATCTTCATGTGACCCCTTCCTGTGTTACTGTCCCCACATGAATTTAGTGGAAGTAATTGTACCTGGCAGTCTTTTCTAACGTAAAATTTGGGCAAGAGCTCTAACGATATCCGATTGACGCTAACATCTTTGGCTACATAATAAGCAAGTCTAAAACAAGAACATGAGAACCAACTTTCAAAGTCTTAAGAAAACTAGGGCAATTGGATTTACTTTAAGAGCTCTAATATAATGCTTTCAAGACATTCTTGTATTTTCATATTCTGCTCCAATTTTCTGTTTAACATTCTACTTCATTCCTGTTAGTCAAGCTCAGCAAAGAATAATGGTCCATTAACTAGTCTATAAATGACTCAGAAAATGAAGACTCTAATCACTACTACTACTTAAAACAAGACAGAGCTCCTACTGACCTTTAAGAACATTTATTCAATTGACACAGATTAGCAGCACTGGTATCAAATAAATTGAAAAAGACCTACTAAAGGTTTTCAAAACAAAACATTTTCAAAATGCAATCTGAATATAAATGTGACAGACTGTACAACTTGTTCACAAATATCCGTATTACTTATATAAGCCAGTTTTTTACTCTGTTAAAAAAGGCTTTTGAACTCCTCCCAGCTGAAGACCCAGGATCAAACACGAATGAAGAAAACGAGAAGGGAAACAGGGTAACGTTACCCTGCCATCTTGGATCTTCACTAAGGATCTTCTCAATCATTGCCTGGCTTGCTAAAATTCCTGTCTGCAGATCTGGAATGCCTTCACCACATCCTAGCTGCCCATTCTGTAAGGTTTCCTGTGCCTGAAGTTCTCTGGAATGGGGAAAAGAAAATAACACTGCTAAACTGTAAAGCTACAGCAACCCTATCTGCCACAGGTATAACACTGTTCAAGTCTATCAAAATTCTGTCATTGAATCCAGCTCTTAACAAGCCTAAATTGTAAAAAAAAAAAATTAAATTGACTGTATTTCATACCATTACTTGCACTGAAGCTGGCAAACAATAGTAGGGAATAACCACATCATACAAATCAAAGCAAACACACGAAGGACTGCTGGCATTATGCACACAGACAATGTTTCTGCCAGCAACGCCCATCTGTACCTCTGTATGCTGGTGTGCTGACATTTTGAATATGCTATGAATTTATGATATTCCACTGACACATAGAACGTGGTTGAACGGAAAAAGATATAGAAAGGGCAAATAGGGCGATCAGAAATACAGGACCCCTCCTCTATGAGGGAGAATTAAACACCATAGGACTCTTTGCCATGGAAACGTTACGACTGAAGAAAGGTACAAAATACACCTATTGAATACTATACTGTGTAAAAGGAGTCAAAGAACTTTTGGCTCACTGTAGGATTTTGTAAAAAAAATTGTCAAGACATTCAGGAGACCTAGTAACAAATGACAATCGTCATGAGTAAACAGAATCTCTTCTGCAAGACTTTACAACTGCTTTGCAAGTAAACAACCACAAGCTTGCTGAAAGATCAGAATGACCACTACCAAACTAAAGGGTATTCTACTAGTGGTACGCAACTTCTACCAAAAATCTGAGACAATTTTATTACACCATTTTAGTAAAATGCCTAATTATATCAGGCAGACTTTGAAGCAACAGAGAAACAAGATGAGAAATAAAACACCAGAGGTGAATCAAAGGCCCCTACCTTCCACTGGCACTGCTTTCTCTAGACACAAATATTCAAGGAGTTTACCTCCTATATCAGAATACTCCTGCTCAGGATCCCTGAAGAGTTTGAAAGGTGTGGTGGTTTATAAGGTAACTAGTTATGATGTCATTTACATATCATTTCACAATTTCACAGACCCCGAGTATCCTCCAAGAAAGATCTCAAAGGGAAAGGAAGACAAGACAGACAGCAAGCCAAGTCTAGAACCTTTCAAACAGTCAAAATACTTCTTCTACAGATTCAGAAAAAGTGCAGGCAATGAGAAGGAAACTAATAGTTCCAAGAGAGTGCTTTTTCTTTGAGGTGGATATACAGAAGAACAAGGCTATTAAGGGGAATAAAGCTAACATCTGCATCAGCGATTCTGTTATTTCCCTTCTCTTCACTTAAAATGCAGAAACCCTAACATCTGTGTCCATCGTAGAGCAAAGACACCACCGAAGGAAAAATAAGACCTGATTGTTTGGACTTCCTTATGAATGCTGAATGCCTGAAATCAGGAGAAGCAGAGGCACAAGACTGTTTTTCACAGACACCAAAGAAGTCTGAGGCAGCCTACTTGTAGGTTGAACATAGACTCCCACCACAGATGTCTTCAGCTCCTCCTGATGCTCTATACATAGGCAATCACCAATAAACAACCATGTAACACATTAAAAGACATTTAGAGAATGGAGCTTGGTTCCAGTCTTGCTATATATTCAGTTCCTCTTTCTAATGCATTACAAAAGATTACAAAGATACTAAGCACTCTGTATTCAGACTGATCTGGCATCATGCTGTGTATCCTAAATGAGGAAGGTTAAAAAGAAGAAAAAGAAAATGGACAGACAGCTTGTAGAAGAAGCATCAACTAGCTAACTGAAGAAAGTCTTCTGGAAAGAAAAGCTATATATAACTAAACAGTATGGGACCAGGCAATGCAGCACTGAATTCTGTAGCAAAATACGAATTTAAATAATTATGAAATCACTGAAAAGGCACTAACTTTACTAAAATTATTGTGAAGGGAGAATTATCATCTCCCAACAGATGGCTGGGAATACGGGATAACAAATGTAAGAATGTAAGACAGCAGCCACACCACCTCAGATTAAAGGTTCATCTAGCCACGAATCCTGTCTCCAACAGTGGCCAATAGCAGATGCCTAGTGAAGAGTATAAGCACAGGGCAAGCATATAGTGATACTTCCCCAGCGTGCTCTTCCAGTGTCTACTAAGAGACACTTGTGATCCTCCAAGACTTCAAAGTTCTCCAGGAATTGGTATCCTTTCCTATTGAACATACACAGACCATTTTCTGTAGCAAGAGCTCCCCTTCCACCCATTTATAATACCTCCCAACTTGTTTCCCAGCTTTGGCTGCAGCTAAAACTTATACCTACCACCACTACCCTGATCCACGAAGCGCCTTCTTTTGACAATAACTTGATTATACATTAGAGATGCAGAAAATAATACTGATACATGAAAAAATGCAACATAATTTAAAAAACCTCAACGTCAGTAAGCAAAATGTCAAACACACAAGCTGAGAACCTGAAAGATGGCTTAACAAAATCATAAATTTGTGAATGTAAAAACCACATGCAAATTTACAAGGCATAAGTAACAAAAGGCAGAGTATCTGGTCTTTTATCAGTCATAAGAATTACATATGAAATTGCAAGTTGAATTACTCTTCAAATTGCAAGTTACAAAACTTTAGTACTTGTATTTCCCATTGTGCTTCTAGCTGCTATTGTGATGCAGTGAATTGTCTTTTCCATTTACAGTTACAGAAGCAAGCATATTTTTCACGCAAAGCATACTGCTGTTTCCAGTATGCGGTAAGAACAGATATGTGCTATTTCCTGCAAATTAGGCTGAAGAATTTTAAACAAGACTACCTTATATCATATACTGGTGGTCTAAGGTCATGTGGACCATGAGCAAAGGCACAGTGAGTTCCATTCTTCACACAATGACCCCGGGCATCTGTTTCATGAATGCATGTTCCAGTCTTGTAGTATCTCAGATGATACTTCCTTTCTGTATCCCCTGTTGTTCGATGCAGGTAAGAACAACTACATAATAGAAAGAGGAAAGTTAGACCATTGCTTTGAGTTTTGTTTTTCATAATTTAACTCTGAATTATACTATATCTCTCATTTACTTGTAACAAGTAACTTTGCAGGATCCTTCAAACAAAAATTGTCCCAAACAAACTACCATCACAGATCAGCTTCAAAACGAAAAACACTAATCTATTTCTTAGTCTCTGCTAAGGTTATAAGAATTTACAGCAGGCTGGCTCACAAAGATATTATTAATAAATCTAGTAAACACCCCTGTAAGCAACAACATCATCAGAAGGAATGACATCTTCCATACTGATACATAGTTCAAATCATTACTATGCTAAGAGACAGAAAATTTTTTTTAAATGTTATAACATCTAAAATCAAGGGGTACTTGAAGCACAGTGATTTTTTGTTTTCCTGCCTGCTCTTTTTAGACATTAAACTTACTGAACAATCTCAGGGGAAATCTAAAATTACTCATCTATTAAAAGGAAGAGAGCAATTTTTACATCAGCAATACATCTTTGTACATATACTAATCATTCTTCAGACACAACAATGCGAGTTGGTCTGTATTTTAACATGGTTAGCATCATGTATGAATTATAATTCCAACTACCAATAGTAAATAATTTTTAAAAACTCACAAAAGTATATACAGAGCGATGTCTGTTCTTTCCCAGTTTATTTCACCGTAATTTTGGTCTCTGCTCTTTTTGAGAAAATACGAAAATACTAGTCTCCAAAAAATACTTTCCCCCCATCCCAAAGTAAAAAGAAACTGCACCAAAAAGCTTAGAGCGTGATACAGAACTACAAATGAAAAGTCCCACAGAAATATTTTACTTTGAATGGAGGGAAAACACTGAAGCACTAAGTATGCTGGCTTAAGCTTTATTTACTATACTCTAAAAAGGTTATTTAGAAACTAGACTAAATAAATGCAATTGTTTGCAAACATTTACAAGTCTGGTATTTACATATTTACATCTAAATTATACAATTTTTATGCTGTGCTAAACACCTGCAGCTTGTGCTGACTTCCAGGAATTGATACTGTTCATGACTTCTGAGAATCAAGTTGCTTCCTTTTATGAATTCAAAACCAGCATTCTGTCAAACAAGATAAAAGGGCTGCAGCTAGTGTTTTGTGCCTATGTCTTTAAATCCCAACAGAATTAATTTTTGGGAAGACTAGGCATACCAAAATTCAGTGCTACATCTCATTTTGTCAGTGTAAGACGGAGATACACTCCGGATCTGAAAGCAGTTCTTTCACACTTCACGGCTCTACATGGAAAGACAGACAGGATGCAATCTTTGTTGGACCCATTATAGTGCCCCAGCTGAACTTCATGAGAAATTATTTGTGACGCAGGAATGGCACTGATGCAGCCCTCCTGTTCTGCTGGAATTGCTGCTGGTATGGAAAAATTAGAAAACTCACAACAGTCAACCAGATACTTTTGCTAGCACTAGTCCTGTACAGAACTCTAAACAAGAGGAAATTCAATCTGAGGCTGTATTTTTGTTATTGCTAACTGTCCCACCACTAGCAGAATCTTTGCAGGGGTCAAATGTTTCCATTTTCCCAGCAGACATTTCGTTACAAGCTCTAATCTCTCACTTATACATGCACACCTCACAAAGGTGAGAATACTCTGTCGTATTCTCATGCATAATGTTCACGTCTCCATTTTCATCTACTTAGGTTTGCTCATTCCTGATGGAAACAAGAATTAAATGTCTTATCTTCCATGCAAGAAGCATACAGCTGTTTACATCTTATTGCTTGTCTCTAAATCCACTCCGTATCAGAGGGCAAACATCTTTGCTTAAATATCTGCAGTACTTCCCCAGCAAAATCACCTTATCAGTGGAGGTCCCACAAAAAATGTTAAAGCATTAGATTATTTTAAAAGTACTGTCTGAAAAAAAAAATCAATGGAATATAGACATAGCTTGTTAGACAAGCTAGGCACAACTTGTTGCATGCAATGTGAGAGAGGGAGAAATACTCAGGCCACAATTTTTCCCACAAAAAGACAACACGGATTCCACAAACACGCTGGGAAAGAAACATACACTGTGCCACAAGACTCCTACCTCTGCTAAATTAAACCTGGGTTTGTTTGCCCTAAGACTCAATATTTCTGCCATAAATAGCTAATGAAATCTGAATTTTATCGAAAACACAGCTGCCCTACTGCACGTTTTGTTAGCTGCCTAAAGAATCCCATAACGGGTGAAGTCCTCCTCCAGAAACTAACAGAATGCTTTAATGAGGCTATCCAGTGAGGCTGGAACAGTTTGTTACCTGAATTTTGTCTAACGCTTGTAAAGAACTAGATAAGGGCTAGTTCTAAAGGTAATGCAAACTCATAAACTTCTCTTATGTACCACAGTCTGGTACTAAGGTTGTTCATACATCACTTACTCCTTAGGAACAAAGTTTTTATTTAAAAGAAAAAAAAAAAAAGTTGCTCCAGACAGAATAACAAATCTAATTCATAGCCCATATTTCTACAGCCATCTCCCAGCCTAAAATAACTGTATTGAATCCATAGTAATCGCAAATCAGTAAAGAACATTGCTCTGCAATGTTTTATTAGAGTCTACGCACAACAATTTAACTACTGAAAACAGCTTTGTTTTCTGCATCCAGATCTCACAAAGTAAAACTGCCATTACAACATCCAAAGGAAGCAGATGCACACACCATGAAACAGAATGTACATTCACAAAAACTTTAAAGGTTAATGGATTTCTGAAATGTGTATTTCCTTTTCACACTTTTATTCATTCACATCATAAACATTCCAAAGATATCCTTTAATAAAACAGTTCCAGTTTAAAGGGTAGTGCTAGATATTCTTAAGCGTATGAAAACCACCACACAGTTTACTTCTGTTCAACCCTGAGGCACTGACATATTTTCTCCTGATTACTTGAAGTGCTCTGCTGTGGTAGGCTTCTCCAACTCATTCACTCCTAGAGTAGTCTTACATTACAGACACTAACATATCCAAAATCATCTTCTCTTTTAGCATCTGACATCAGTTGACTATAATCGTTGAAAAACACACCAGACAAAAAAAAAAGTATCACTTCTATCCTCACTTGTAAAATTGGTAGGAACACTGTTTACATCTCAAAATCGATGCCTCTTACTCTGCAAGAAATCTAGTCTTTCTCATCAGGCCCTTCCTTAAAACAGATTGTTTTAATTTGCTACCCTTAGAAAAGCCTTTTTCCAAACAGCTTTAAAATTTTGGGCTTCCTTTCAATCAGAGTTGAACTTTGAAAAGAAATATCACGGTCAAGCCTGGGTGAAACCAACAATTTCTACTTTAACTCTCTTGAAAGTACGTTCCTGAGAGCAATTGTGGGTGTCACCACTCCACCTTTCTCGCTAGCTCTCTATCAACTTGCCAAGTGCACTAACCTAACCGTGTATGCAGACAAGCAGAACAGAGAGACACAGATAAAAGCCAAAAAAGCGCCAGTAAGTTGTCACAGACAGTTTAAAAGGAAAGTGTGCTTGCACCACTGTTTATAACCTATTTCTATAAGAATTTGAAGTTGCTCCAAATAAAAGGCTACATTTTAGGCAGAAGACAAAACAGGGTCAAAAAATACTGTTTTGCTGAGTACTGAAACAGAAATGCTGCCACACTGTAAGCATGTCTGCAGAAATGTTGGTGTTCTCCTACATTCTTTTCTCCTGCCTCTACAGACATGCCCTGGCGTCGTCTATGTTTAAGAAAGTTACCTTTGACTTCTCTTGCCTTTCCCAACTATTTACCCTGCATGCCTTTTCTCTTCTGCTTCAATCAGCTACCAATTTACAACAGTTGACCAACACTTCTAGTCACCAGTTCTTGGGATCGGATCTAAAACAAAGACTCCACAGTTCAGCTGAAACTTCTCTCACAAATGTCTCCAATAATCTCACCTTATAACTGAGTCAAACAAAACACACCCCATTTTCTCTGCTCTCATCTACCTTCATCTTCCTAATTTACCGTCTGCGTCACTGATTTTTTTCTCCCTTTGAAACACTGTTCTCCCTTCTTTACAGGAATTCAGTCATGTTCACATTTTCCTCTCAGTCTCTCCTGCAGCATATCTTCCAACTTCAACACTCTCTTATGCCTCTGCTGTGGGGTCTCACAGGACTCTGACTTTTGTCCCTGCTCTTATCCTTCTACACCTGGGCAATCTCACTGCAAAACATAAACTTGAAAACCACCATCTCTTTGCTGATAACTCCTAAACCCATCCATTTAATTCAAACTGTAAGCACAACATGCTAAAACAAAGGCATGAATCTCACCACTGGTCTTAGTTCTGGCAAGTCCTCTGTGCTTCCACTATGCCAAACAATACAATCACCCTGTCTGTCACTTGGGCTCCTAACCAGGCAGTAATCTTCAGCAACTGCAGTGGACAACTTTCCAACACAATTGCAGAAAAAAGGTTTCCATCTCACATCTCAGTTATTGCAACATCTCCACCAATTTGCTTCTAACAACTCAATCTTGCCCAGCTAATACCCCTTTAAAACATTGCTTCCTTTTCCCTCCTTCAGAATCAGCATCTATCACTCCATAATCAAAGGTCAACTTGTGTCCCCAACCAATCCATGACATGAGCATCCATTATCCTTGCTTCTTGATTTCCAACGAACTGCCCATGATACCCCAGGACGGGCCGGAATGCTTTACAAATGCCTGAAAAGGTAATTAATTGTTCTCTTTTAAGTCATCCCTCAGAGACTTTTTTGCTGTTTATACTGCTTGGGCACAACACTCAATATTGTCACGCTGCCTAGTGCATTTTTGTTGTTTACCTTCTCTTATCCCAGTCATGTAGTTTGTAAAGCCTCTGAGAAAAATCCACCTTTCCCTTCTGTGACTACAGCCTACAACAGAAAAGATATTTGATCCGTGACAACTGCTGCTATACGCTACAGAAAACTAAATAAGTAATCCTCAATTTTTAAAGCTGCTGACCAACATAACTCCACATTTCCTGGCTGTTTTCCTGCTTTTTTTTTTTTTTTTGTCAGAAGTCCTTCCTTGCTTTCATCACCACAGATGAAGGTAGCTCCTTGGACACATGACCACAATATACCCATCTCCTCTGTATATGCCTGCCTGCCTGCCACACTGTACGATTTGCTCATCTCCGCAAAGCTTGTACCCCTCCCCTAGATCACTGAAGACCCTCTGTAACCTTTATCTAGAAGAGACACGTCCATCGAAATGCAAACACCAACAGGCCAGCCAACAGTGAGCCCTTCCTTTGCTTTTTCTCACTGGAAGTATAATGGAACAGTCATTCCCCTCTGCTCTCCATCAATCTTCACAAAACTTACACAGTTTAAAGTCTTGAAGCCACCTCTATACAGTATGGTTTGCACCTACTGGTCAATTTCAAAGTTACCAGGAGAAAAAGGAATCGCAACTGAAAAGGTGCAGCAACAACAGGAGCACAGATGTGCAGGGAACAATACTAGCAGAAAAACAGTTTCTCATGTGGTGTTTTAAAGACCGTCACAGTGCAAAATCACAGTTCTAACTCTATGATAGCCTAAAAAACACATGCTTATATAAAAGTATATGTGCGAAAAATTGATAAATCACTTATAGAAATCTGTTTTCAAACAAACTGCAGCAGGATTCTATTGATCATTTTCACTAAGGAGAAATCAGCATCTTTCCTTAATGTCATTGATAATACTATAAACACCTAGGACTGAAAGAAATCACTTACTCATCTCCATCTGGGCAGATTCCTGTAGTCTCATCATATTTTGTACAGTAAACATCTGGACTGTAGTTAAAAGTCCCATCACGCCTTCGTATAGGTCTACGACGACGCTGATTTAGGAAATGCCAATGAAAACAGGTAAATGGTCTGTGCTGGGTACACTTGTGCTGCAAAAATAGGGGGCACTGCTCTGTCCTAAATTCCTTTAGATACCTAAAAAAATTAAACTGTGTTACAAACTGATCTTATTGGAGGCACATTTTTACAGTATTAACAGGGCACTTGACAATTCAGTGCACACAGCCCATGAGAACAGATGTACCTGCATACAGTTTTAGTTCCTATGCACAATTTACTGTTCAGCTGTTAAACACAAATGGCTTCATTTTTTATGACAGTATTGAATTACTAATAAAGTACAATGGAATACCTGGCAAATTATACTATGTTTTATAAATAAACTAAACTAAAATAAATACATTATTTTAAAAAGCACAGTACTTAGAATGTTGTCCTAAGTACACCAGAGTACAAATCCAAGCTACTTCACATTGCTTGCTACCATACAAAATAGTCCTACAAAGGCTATTTTAGCTAAACACCACATCTAACTTAAACATTAGTCCTTAATCGCACCATTCCCAGAATGTGGACGCATTATACAGAAAGCTAGAGGGTTAAAAGAGGTTTACGAATGTTATCAGGGGTTATGAGATGACTTCAGCAAACTTATTTTAGCAACTGTTGCATCTGTGTTGAGACAGTTTGGGGTCTTTTACAGTCACTTAGGTGTTAGCAAGACAGTCCTTCACTAGCATGCAGGGCATAGGAGCTATTTAGGAAGTTTGATATTTCTTGCCACTGGATATCAAGATCGTGCCAGACTAGGCACTACTGTGGCACTTCTCAAAGGAGGTAAGACAACACTTCTTCCTGTCCCAGTTTATCTATCTCTTAGCCAATTTAATAAGTTCATTACTTCACTACAGTTAGGGAGTATTTACAGAGGAAGGAGTATATAGGGGCTTTGCAGAAGAACCTTAGAGTTCCCTGAGGTCTCTAAAAGGGCACATGAAGTGTAACAGGCTACAGGGGAAACTGAAGGTTTAGGGAAAGGAAAGCATTAGAAAGAGGTATAAAGGGCACTTTTTCTTTCTCAGTTGCTTAAATTGGCACAGGGTGGATGCAATGAGAGAGTTATGAAACATGTCTATCAGTTTAGAGAAGAATCTCTAATCTATCCAGGACTGTGAGGATAGATAAAAAAAAACAAACCACAATTTTTGGACGTTTAGGGCTGCAGGACATGCTGTAACAGTATCTAGGTAAGTGACTACATTCTTGTGGTCCTTCTGAAAGTGCTGGAAATGTGTCACTACAGAAGTGGTGATACGCGGGATGGGACGGAAGGAATGTCACAATCAAGTCACAAATTATCCTGCGCTTGTGGGGAGCACATGGTCCTACAGGGCTGACAGTGGTGCTAGACAGACTTCACAGACCATTCCAGAAGCAGAGAGGCTTGCGGAGAGGATGGCGAGTACGCGGGAGCTATGGTTCAGTGTGGGAAGGTCTGCAAAAATCTCACGGAAATGCCCCACGGACTCGAGCTGAGCCTGGCTAACAAACGCCTGAGAGACGCGGGAGGACTACTGTCCAGGCTCGGAGAGACCGGTCTCGGGACACCGGAGGATGCCAACGGGTCCGCGCGGACCGCAGAGCACGACGGCGAGAGCGGAGAACCGCCGCAGGCGCTCCGCCCTCGGCCGTGCCCGGGCCGCCTCTCTCCAGCCGGCAGAGAACTCGGCTCCCTCCCCGCGGCGCCCGGAGCCCGGCTCGGCCCGGCCCGGCTCGGCCCGGCAGCCCCTCCACAGACCGGCCGCCTGCGCAGGAGGCCGCGCGGCTCAGGCCCGGCACTCGACCGGGCCCCCGCCCCAGGTCCTGCGGCCCTCCCCGCGCGGCGCCGGGGCCCGGAGAGCGGGGCACCTGCCGCACGCGGTACCTACGTGTAATGCGTCGGCTGCTCAGTCTGCGGGGACCCGCCGCGCCGCGACACCGCTTTCGAAACCGACGGCATCTTCCGCGGCGCCCCACAGAGCGCAGGCGCGGCCCCGTCCTGCCGGCCCCGCCCCACACACCGCGAGCGCGCGCAGGGCCCGGTGCGCGGGGCGGCGGGCGGGCGCGTGCTTTTAACAACACAACCCTGCAGACTAGCAGTTTGCAAGTTTTCAAAACCTTAAAAACAAGAGACTCTGACAGTTTCACATGCAGAGATTCGCTATTAAACACCTATTACATCACCCCAAAATAAGACACGGACGAAGGCAGAGCTCTTTATTTCCTTACGCTGCTGGGTTCGTTGTTAGAAGAGGGAGAAAGCAAGCCAGAGAAACAAGCATTACACCTTAGGTCAATATAAATAAAATCTTTTATTTGTCAGCATCTCCCTTGCAACACTACTACAGTAAAAGTCGAATCCCAAGACAAATGAAATCTTGTGACAGCACCAAACCCCGTGTGCTCATTTCCCAGGCATCACCCGGTCAAACTACAGGGACTCCACAGCAACACCAAAAGCCGCGGTGCCGCATGTTCTTCAGCAACTAAGCAGCAGTATCAGACAAACACGACGCCGGCAGTTTTCTCTGTAGCACCAGCCTGTCTTATTAGCTGCTGCCATGTTTGGATTTTTTTTAGTTTGTTTGGGGTTTTGTTTTGTTCTGTTTCAAGCATTTTAATGGCACAAAAACAGCTTTGCTTTTTTACATTTGAAAGCTTAAAAAACCAAATACCTCTAACCTCGAAGAAAACGAAGTTCTAGCAGTAGTTTAGGTTCTTCCTCTCCAAGAAGTCTCCAGTGTGCAAGTTTGAATCTATAGGAAAAATTAGATACTGCATTGTTCAATGAAACTGGGGGTTTCCACCCCAATATAATGCAAGCCAATCACTTTTGATTCCCTGAAAAAAACTCCGACCAATAATGATCACTCAAATCAGGCATGCCTACAAAGTTCTAGTTCAGAAAGCAAGCACCAACTATGCATTAAGGACTGAAGAAGGCAAATTCTACGTTTAGTAGAACTACAAGCAAAAAATCAGAACAGAAAGAATCACATACTAATGAATCCTACACTTACAGTCACCTTCCATCGAAGTCGAACATCCTCTGTGACTAGTAAAATGTCAAATGAAGTTCACCTTCAGCAGCAATTTTACAGACTTACAGCTGTTACACGTGAATATAGTGTGCTCTTAAGAAAAATGATCCATGGAAAAGGGATGGGTTGTATAAAACGTATCTTCAAATGCAAGTTAATTTGCAGCACACCCTGTTCACCCCTACTGTGCAATGCAGGAAGAAACTACTCCTTGCACTACCGGCGTGAATTACTACAGCCAAGACCAGCGCAGAAAGCAGCACGATGCGTGAAGGGATCAGGCTTGCAAGACCGGGCTGCCGATGGGCTGGGAAAACAAGTTTTCCCGGGGAAGTGTCAG
Source organism: Pterocles orientalis (assembly GCA_011057875.1). Classification (NCBI taxonomy): domain Eukaryota; kingdom Metazoa; phylum Chordata; class Aves; order Pterocliformes; family Pteroclidae; genus Pterocles; species Pterocles orientalis. Next base: position 40,176 of record WKFP01007396.1, read on the forward strand.
CACAGCTCTCGGCTCGGTGAATGCCAGATGATAACTTTTGGCAGCTTCTCCCCGCGGGCGCGCTCCCGTCCTCACTCCTCCTCCTGCGGTCGCAAGGGCCCATCGCTCCCCGGGGCCGCGTCCAGGGCGCCCGCGGGCCACCCGGAGAACGCCGCTTCCAGCCGCGCGTCGACCTCCGTCTCCTCCCGCAGCGCGCACCAGAGCAGCAGCCCGGCGCACACCAGGCTGAGCGGCAGCACCCGCGACCACGGCCTCGCGTGGTGGCTCCCCATGGACCGGCTGACGCTCCAGGCGCGCGGGCTGGCCCTGCTGGCAGAGAACGGGACGGGCCCCTCGCCCTCCGGCTCCGCGCCCGCCGGGCCCCGCCGCTGCGCCAGCCCCCGCCGGGGCCCCGCCAGGCGCGCGCCGCCCCGCGCCCTGCAAAGACACAGCGTCAGAGCGCGAGCGCGGCGGCACCCCCCGCCCCCGCCCCCCGCCGCCTCACCGCCAGCGCCCCGCAGCCCAGCGCATCCCGCCGCCGCCCTACGCCGCCCGGAACCGGAAGCGGCTCACGGCCGCCCCCCGCGCTGCCGGCCGCCCGCCCGGGGCAGCAGGAGGCGGCTGAAGGCGCGGAGCTGGCGGCCCCGGACTCCCCCGCCTCCCGGAGCCGCCCCCGCCGCAGA